>AXCO02005713.1:0-20684 GCA_000473525.2 Anopheles melas | reverse complement strand
ACTTACAGTTTGGATGTTTGTTTTACTTTCAGTTTGGCTGCATTGTTGAACTATTCGAAAATTACCTTTTTCATGCATTTATGAAAAGTATCAATCTTACCCGCAGTGTCCGTCTTTACCTATCTTCTCCTACATATAAATAGTTGAGAAAATCAAACATGCCCAAAAACACACTACTTTACATTAGCTATGCTCCCAGATAGTGGTAGACACCAGGCTAACGGAATTATTTAAATGTCTAAATTTACAAGCCAGAAAGTTATATTTTCTCAACTTTTTATAATGTTCCGCACGGTTCAAATTATTAAATCACTGTATTTCATTACTATAGAACGAAATAAAGTACTTCATTTATTTCTGTATGTATTTTACACTAAAACAATCATATCATTTGCTTAAAATAAACAAACTTTACACAGGGATTGGAGGAGAGGAGTGGGTGGGAGGGCGGAGGAGGGAGAATATCGCATTTGTCAGCGATTCGGGAAGCAGCGAACCATTCCAAACAAAACAGCAAGCTATCCTTGGCGCTCTAACCCGCCCGAAACCGTTGCCAATCGTGTGAAACAACGATAGCCACCAACGAGTATGTGACATTCAGGATGACACGTTCGTACAAACAGCACTTAGCAAAACGAAAATTAGACAAACGAATAGGCACAAAGAAGTTCTGAAATCTGTCTGTGCTCCGAGCTACCCGGTTCGTCGGACTTTCAGACACTCTGTATGGGCTTCGAGTCTGTGCGGCTGGCGGAAATCTTCAACGATGACCGGCAGGGCAGCTTCATCTGGAACTTGCTGTTTGGCACCGAAAGACAGTAGGTCTCACTGGGGCGGCTGTCATACAGGGCCCGCTCAATTACGCCCAAAGCCGAGCTGGTCAGCACGTCCGCACTGTACTGCGTTGGGACACCTTCCTCATCGGAGATGGCTGTGGGAGAAGATGAGATAATAAATGAAAGATACATTAGTACTAGTACTCCCACACGTTCGCCACCATCATGTCTTACTGTATGGAACCGGTGCCTTAAACAGCGACTCAGCAGGAACACCCCGCGAGTCCAGTGTCACAACATTAACGCCGTACGGTCTCAGCTCCTTGCGCAGAGCATCGGCACATCCCTGCACCGCATTTCGTGTGGCCATAAACACGGTCAGCCCATCATCATCGTTACCGGAGCCGAGCAGTATCAGGCGGCCCCGTGTCGGTCGCAACAGTCCGATGAAAGCGCGCGCCGTCCTCAGACACCCCATCACGTTGTTCTTGAACATGTTCTCCCACTGCAGCGAGTCCTGCGAGTCGATGCGCCCACGGTACACCGATCCAGCCGTGTTGATCACGGCCAGTATACCCCGCTCGCCAGCATTCAGATGAGCGCCCATCGATTCGGCCGCCTCACGCAGCACGTCTTCCCGCGTAACGTCGATCTTCATCGGCACGACCGAACCGCTGACTGGCGTGTCGGAGTTTTCACGCATCTTCATCCAACCGCGCAGCAATTTCGCGGGTAACGACTCCACCGGGTCCTTCATACCCGCGAACACCCGGTGTCCTTTGCTGGCGAAGAATGTGCAGATCTGTGAGAAAGAGGCGAAAAGTACAGATCAACTTAATTGCGTGATAATGCGGTTCGCTAATTAAGCCTACACCAGGCTGTGGTACAACATCTGCTATTCGCTTACTGTCACCGATAGCGTCAGTTCCGTGCCCACTGTACTCCTTGCTTAATGTACCGCAGCAGCCGATTAGAAACTCTGAATCTATTCAGCGGGGCGATGCCACGATAAAGCTGACAAAGCATTGGATTACGCTTGAAAGCGTTCGGACACTTCCTACGCTTTGCTAAACATTGATATTATTAACTGACTAAAGGGAAAATTGCATGCACTGAGCATCCAACAACCACGATATGCTGGTGCACTGCGAAAGCTGGCAGCCTTTCTTCGGTGGCAGCTTTGAAGCGATGGTGATAAGATGCCGATTCGTTGCCAATGTTGCACTGCTGTGAAGCTTTACTTTCGAATAATTGAGGTGTGTATTACACCCGCTGCTTACCTGCAGTCCCAGCGCGGTGTCCGCACAGGTGATCAGTATCGAGCCCTTCTGCGTTCCGATAGCATCGTCCCGAGTTCCTCGCACCTTGCACAGCAGATACAGTAGCAAAGCGCCTGCTATCGAGAACAGCGCTATCAGCTGAATCGTCAGCACCAGAGCGGTCTGCACTTCCATGCTAAGCAACAAACACACCACGGCTATTCCGATGGGTTTCCGTTTCCGTTAAGCGCGATAGAGAGATGTTGGCGTGAAAATCTGGAACAGAAACGAACGAAACGAAAAGAACCGATGAAAATCATAAAAAACGACTGCTTGTTGCTGCTGTGTCTCGAGTTAAGGAAGAAAAATCAGCATGTGATATATGGGTGCGATGAAGTTTAGATACGGTATGAGGCATGAGATTTCATAATCGATTCATCACCACCTGTGACCACCACCTCCAGGGCAATCGCGGGAGGGCGAAATTGTTCGGCTACTTTATTTGCTTTGCAGTCCGCACAGCAAAAAGCTATAAATGATTGCCATAAGATATACCATTTCCATTTTAGTTTTCGCGTCTTTTCACTCAATGTTTTCCTTCCAGTTTGGTTCGTCGAGTGCAGTGTCAACGGGGTTTCGAAAACGAAAGCAGTAGTATGTGCATAACTGATCGCAACCGTAACAACGTGGAGATGCATCACAACAAAACAAAAGCAACGCTTGTGTAATATACATTTTTTGAAGATTTCTCTCTCACTCTCTATCTCCTCGCTTCTGTGGTTCAATTTTTCTTATCAAAGAGCCCCATTAAAAGACCGATGGGTTTCGCATTTTCATTGAACTCAAAAACAGAAGCAAACGAACGAAATGCCGTGATTGGTTTGGGTGAATCAATATTATTGGTAATGGAACCTACTTGCGATCCTCGCTATGAGCGATCGAGATGTAACCCATGGCAACATCTCAACATGCAAATGCATCTGCTGTGGTTGGCCAATGATTTTGACTCATTGTGCAACTGAAATTACCAACTCGCCCGAGTTGATGGTTCAACTTTCGCCTCATTCGAATTTGGTTTTATTTTTTCCGCTCAGCGTTTATTGCGTAACGTAACCAGCCAACGTCTTTTCGTTGAACAAACAAACAAAAAATGCACACCCATACATGCATTGAATGTATTTTATTAACTGGACATTGGGCTTAACCAAAAAAAAAGACAAACCGTATCAGGTGCTGTTTATGGCTTGAAAAAGAAAATATAACAAGCGGAACCGTCTACGGCAGCATTTGTAATGAAGTTGTTTCAACGCTGCCCATCAACATCCCCTTGTCTCTGGGTTTGGGTGATTTATGGTACGATGTGCTGCGCAATTTGCAGGAACGAATGGTATTATTTAACGCGGTTGCATATAACAACTTAGCTGAATGTAGTTTTAAACAGTAAATTGATAAATATTTTTTTACACTCTGTGATTGTTCCTAAACACATGACGTGAGCTAAGCCGTTATTTGACAAACACAAAACAACCCCATGTAAGCCCATTTTCTGATGAAGATGATGGTGTACGACTCAAACTCTAATTGGAGAAAAAAGAAACAACACACACACATAAAAAAGACCCACATACATCATATGCCCGCACGAAACCAATCGCGGGCAGAATATTCCATCAATACAATGGATCATTAGCTTTTCCGTTTACGACACAGCAGAACGTCGCCTAAAGTCAGGGGAGCTGCCATTTCAAGCGTTACCTCCATCCAGCACGAAGGTTCTTTCGGAATTAATCCGAATCACATTTAAAATGCCGCACTGCTGTCGTCGTCGTCGCCGCCATCGTTTCCTCGTCGATCGTTCTTCGCTTCTTAGTCCACTGAGCATTTGTGTGAAGTCGAAGCAATATGAAATCATCTCCGGCCACTGTCAAGGTCGTGACGCAGTGTTTGCGAAGGTGTGGCTTCCCACCGGAGAGTCAATGGGAACCATTGTGTTGGGGTACGCCGGAAGATGGATGCGTGTAACCATTGCCAGATGGGAATCGATTACCTCTACCATAAACCATCGGATGTTTCGCGCTTTGACAGTTTGCCCCACTGGGGTTGATAATGGTTGGCGAGATAATGGAAATCGCTTTGCATGTAAATAGAATCCAATCGTTTCCAGTTTACTGCGGCGATGCGAATCGACCTAATGGGTCTATTTGTTTAAAAAACATTCGTACATGTTCAGCAGGAATAAAGATTTTTCAAGGTTTTCTGCTGTAATCACGGTGTACCAGTTTGGTGGAGTTAGTTTGAGATGTAGCTTAATTTCTTCACTTCAAGTCAGTCAACTTTCTTGTGTCATGCCAAAGCCAGCGTGCATCCAGTTGCCATACAATGGCTTCACGGTTTGTCACACTTAATTTTGCTTTAGTGTAATGTCGATGGCCACGATTTGCACACAATGCAAAATTGTCACCTATTTATGCAGAGCACAGAGCAAATCGAGAATGGAACGAAAAGGTCAGCGGTGTCGTGTCTTGCGAGCTGAGTTGAGTAATTTGCAACGTTATGTTTTCTAGCTTTCAATGCATTACAAATAATCAATTTCTTGACGGGCAACTTCATACAATTATAACTATATTTGCAAATAATATATAAGCATCTTGGGCGACCTACAGCAGGTACATTCTTGTAAAATGTACAATAAAATCTAGTGCCTCCAAACACACCCCACTGATAGCAGTACTGTATGGGGTTCCGGGTAGTACCCGTGCGGTCCTACCACTGTTTACAATGCTGATCACGCAGTTGACCCAGGTTGTTTCGCTTCATTGTGCTTCAACCTCCAATGTGCTGGTTCCACGCAACTATAAATTCCACCATTAGCCGCCGCAGCCGCGTACCGAGGTTACGTTTGACCGCGGCTACAACTGCAGTTATACAAAGCTCATTCAAATAGCAGCCTCACGCAGCACTGTACACTTGACCAGCTACTACATGGCCACAGGGCAGTCAGTTTATCGTACTTGCTAACGGATCGGCACAACCGAATACCGCACTACTAACCTCCTATGGAGGAGGTGCTTTAGGAGGTCTTCAGTTCTTGAGCATCACCAATCTGGCGCATTGAACCAGGGGTATAGTCGGATGGAAAGAGTCTAAAATTTGGAAGTGATGTTCACGTACACGAACGAATTGTAGACGTAACGAAGCTCCTCATGGCCTGGTTTAGTTGGTTCTGCTGGGCTTTCGGGGTAGAGTGCTTGGTAAGCAAACAATTACAGAATGGCAGCGTGATCATACACCGCACCGTGAACGCAAACGTCTGTACGCAGTCCAAGGGTGTGGCAGACGGTGTGTGCGGCCTAACGGCGTGACTTTTACGAAAGTCTCCAACTGCTTCCACTGCGATGGCATGAGCTTCTCGTCCATACGATGCTCAGCCAATATGGCGTTCATATGGGTGCGATCATCTGTCGATCAACAAAACCTTGTAGCGGCAGATCGTACAGGCACCTATCCACTCCGGTGGTAAAGGAATGCGATAAATTGCTTTGCACGGTGATGTCAAATGGATGTGCGAATGAGGATCGCGCAAAACCGAACCGATGTGAAGGGAAGCTTCGTGTGCAGCTTCATCGGTGAATCGTAATTTATGCAGGCTTCAAGCACCAGGGAAAAGCAGAACCAGCAACCGTGGTTTATAGACTATCTTATACATTTAAACATATTTCGCTACACGTGCCACATAGCAAAGCTCATCGTATCGATAGTTGTTTTAAAAATGTCGGGGTAAAATTGAAAATTCATCAACGTTATATTGTGTGTACGCTTGTCCAATTCACGGTTATTGATTTTGATTTTGAAAATATCTTTTAATCATTTTATTGTACATTACAAGCTCGCGGTAATGCGACTCGTTCATTGCTTAAATCCTTGCTCCTTGAGCTGAACCATACGATGACCACCAAGCGTTTTTTTGCCCAACCAACCAGACCCATATCATACGGAGATACGCATCGCTGGACTGTTCCCGCTCAGAGTTGTGTTGGCGTATTGGCATTTCTTTGCAAGGTAAGATTCATCCGCTCTGTTCGTCGATGTGTTACAGCACGCTCGAACTATGTCCTTGGAATGATCTTTACTGTATAGAGAACTAAAAACATCACTTATCTGTGTGCGTTTATGGCTACCATCAATATTAAACCAACAGCTGTTGTTGTGCTGCACTCCAGAAAGTTACCAGTGATAATTAAATCCATACACAAAATGCTCAACAACGATCGATTCATCCTTTTTTATGAATGCAAGGGCATCCATTATATCATCTTGCTTATCATCATGCTACATTCATAATAACATCAACACTCTCGTGATACTTAAAACATCGGATAAGGTACTTTATTCACGTACACTGGAATGTACACCCACCGAAACTCGCTGCACTAAGTCCTTATCTAAGCGCTCTGTCTCTCCCAACATGCTCGATATGACCGTGGCACGATTAGATAGCTTACTCATCGATACCTCCGCTTCACAGCTGCTCACTGTAGTGTCGTTTGCCGGAGAGTTCACGAAGCCTGTCGGCGGCCTGTTCGGCCGTCAGATCACGCTGCGCCTGGCATAGCAACTCGAAACCCACCATGAACTTACGCACCGTAGCGGAACGAAGCAGGGGCGGGTAGTAGATTGCATGCAGGGTCCAGTGCTGTTCAGCCGCGGCACCATTCGCCAGCTCCGCCGTCGGTGCACCGTGCCAGCCCATACTGTACGGAAACGAGCACTTGAAGAGATTGTCGTACTTGGTAGTCAGCTCCTTGATCACGATCGCTAGACTGTTGATCTGTGGCAAAGTTAGGTCGGTGATGCGCTTGTTCCGATTTCGCGAAATCACCATCGTTTCGAACGGCCACACTGCCCAGAACGGAACCACCACCAGCCAGTCCGGATTCTCGATGACAATTCGCTCCTGAAAAGCGCAAGCAAACATTTAGCACCGTGCTTATCAAGCTGTTTCCAAACAAAGCCAATCAACATTGTTACCCTCTTAATCAATTCGCGGTTCACGTAATCATCCAGCAGAGCCGTCCCATGAGCTGCGTAGTACTGCCGCAACATATCATCCTTAATCTTCGGCTCATTCGGCAGAAACGAGCAGGCCCAGATCTGGCAGTGTGGATGCGGGTTCGAGCA
Source organism: Anopheles melas (assembly GCA_000473525.2). Classification (NCBI taxonomy): domain Eukaryota; kingdom Metazoa; phylum Arthropoda; class Insecta; order Diptera; family Culicidae; genus Anopheles; species Anopheles melas. The sequence continues at coordinate 13,471 of AXCO02005713.1, read as the reverse complement.
GCCCATCGTTGCACCCTTGTTTTCGAAAATCTGCACCCATTGGTACCGCTGCGCCAGCGTTCGGAATTCCGCGATCCACGCATCAATAACATTGCGTATCTCCTTGGGCGTCATCAGTGGTAGCGTTTTGTTAGACTTCGGATGGAAGCACATCACCCGGCAGGTGCCCTGCGCCGGTGCTATCTGGAACAGCGGATCATCGCTGGACGGGGGCTCCGGTACCTGCTCCAGCAGGGCCGGAAAGTCGTTCGTAAACACGAACGTTGACTCGTAGATGGGATTTTTCTTTACGACCACAAAGCAATATCAGTACACAATGTTCTGATCTTCCGATTAGAAGCAGGTCGCGGGCAGGTCAGACCAGCCAATGTGACCTTGAGATGCACACTTACGGTTCCATTCGGGCGGGTCACTCCCGGACACAGCGGGTTCGTTGGATCAAACGAGGGAAGATTCTCTGGCTGGGGATTTTCTTCCTGGCCCGACCAGGGCCGCTTCATGCGATGCGGACTCACCAGCACCCATTGCCCGTTCAGTGGATTGTAACGGCGGTGTTGATGATCTGTCGGGTCGAACATTTCACTGCAAAATGAGGCGATGAACACAACTGCCCACGATAATGGTAGAACATTGAATGAGTGTATAGAATTGGCCAATGCGAGCACCGAGTTGGTAGCGACTTGGCAGACCGCAGATAGAGCAACATTGACAGTTTGATAAGCACAGATGTAAACAACAGCTGGAAGGGCTTATTCAGAAATGATCGAGAAGGGTTTCGAAGTGTCAACAGAGAGATATGGTAAATAATAACAGAAAAAAAAACAGAAGTTTTTTGCATTTCCAACCAAATTCGTTTATTTCCAGAATGTTCAGCGAAAAATGTTTATGAAGATTTGAGATAAAACTTTAAAAACTAACGCAAAATGTTTTAATTTTGGACCATAATACCACATTCAAACGATCGTTCATTCTTATCGTTCCGTTCCAAATACCCACCAAGCAGGCAATTGCTTTAAGCGTGTTTTACCGCGTATAGTAACTCCCTCTAACCATCATATTTGTTTTCTTTTATGAATTAATCTAATTCCAGACAAACGCTATCGTTATTATAATTGAGCTAATAATAACTTATACAATTCGAACCTACTTCGTTCACCAAAATACCCGTTCCCACTAATTAGTATTCTCGCACCACAGTGTAAAGTGATCAACTATCTTTCCCCCGGTACCGTTCTTCCACCGCTGAAAAGAAACTGTTTTCCACGCTGTATACCGCTAGTTTGGATGTGTAATTGTGGATGAATGTTGCCTAACTGGTCATCACACAGCTGGAATACTAAAAGCCAGTCGGAGATAAAAACAAAATCCCAATCCGCCGAACCTTAGCACAAAAGGGAAGAGCGTGGTTGGAAAACACGCAGCTCGATGGTTGGCGGAAATTAAGCGGCTTCGCGTATGATGTAATAAATTTTCTTCTATTAGCTACACCTGTGATGCTATGTGTAGGTATCGTCGGTTTGGTACGTCGGTCAGTTTGCTGTCGGCTGTCCTGCACCCTTTGCGTCAAGTTCCCGGTGACGTGGCCGATGTTCTAGTGTGAAGATAACCTTTAAACGCGCAAGCAGTCAACGACACCGAGTGTGAGACAGGAGTTTTCCACCATCTATCAAACAGTTATACAGCTTGTTAATTGATTTTTAAACAGTACGAAACATACATATTTATATCGAGGGAAGTACATATAGATATCCGTTCAAGCGATGATACATTTACAAACACAAGAAAATGTAACTCCAGTTCCTTTTATTCTGTTGTGTTGTGAGGCAGTCACTCCGCCATTAACGTACTTATAGTCTCTACCTTTCTAGAGGAAACAAAGCATACATAGTCCACCCTACTGACTACCTCAGGTGGTATAATCGAGACACGCGATCCACAAACAGCACAGCGCACGTGAGAGAGCACAATAGTGACCACAGCCAATGCAAATTGCTAATCACCTTGCCGGTGCATTCCAATGCACCAGCGCAGCACACCCGTTCTCTAGGCGCTGCTACTATTACTACTAGGGACAATAAGCTGGCACTGCACAGTTTCAGCCAAGAGTCACCGAGCCGGGGAGGTCTTTGTACACATGGACAAGGAAAACTTTCGTTTCCATTTTGCGGCATTGCCACAATCAACTCGACTACGGGAGTGTAACAAAGTGCACGTGTACGAGATACGCCTATTCATACACGGTGTAGCCGGTCGATTGATCGATTTCTAAGGCGTTATCACATAGGTGAGCTTTTTTCGTTCAATTTCGTCGTAGCGACCAAAAAAAAGTAAACAAATAGTAAACCCTATTCCCCTGCCTGCAATTGATGTTTTCGGTGTCGTAAGAAGCCCGCTGGTGGAAACTCGATAGGTCATCGTCACTCGATCGGTCAGCAGTTTGAATGCGTGGCGTGGCGCGTCGTGCAAGTTGGCGATGGCTCGCATATATACACGCTGCGCTGGTTGTGCAACGGTTGGCACAAAAATGGACGCGTGAAAGCGACAACACAGTCGACCGACCGACGGACCGACCGACGGACCGACCGTCGCTATAATGCGGCGAGAGGTGTAACAATACACGTTCGTTAGCCGTCCACTGCATGGCGACCCGTTGCACTGGGCCGGGAAGATCGATAACCAGCTTTTGATATGCGTACACAGCCAGATGATGGGGTTTACAAAAAAAACCTGTAACCTGATAATAATGAAATGCTCGCGAGCAGCTTCCACGCGAGAGCATATTTTAATTTTTACCGCTTGATATACAACATTAACTAAACAATTCACTGCGACAGGATCTTCGGATACGATCGAGTGGAAGAGGCAAAGAAAACGTATTCGACGCACGGCTGTGACGCGCGATTTCTCTTTCCGACTCCGGTCTTGTGCCGGACTTGCCGAAGCCGAAGGCCATAGGAAAACCTACCCAACCATCTTCATGGTTTCGACGCAACGCGCACCATACCGATGAGCGATGAGTGAATTTAATTAGTGTTATTAAATTCAGTGAAACTGTAATATTTGTGCAAACAGTTTTCCTGCCCACGGAACTGCCAGTTGAGGGGGGGGGGAGGGGGGCGGTAGGTGAGGCAAGGGGTGAGCACCGAAGAGTGTGGCGTCGATTTTTGTTTTTGTTTACCATTTTTGCTACGGCTACTTTCGCAACCACTCCGCTTCATGCAAGCGAAGGTGCGCATATCTGTGTGAGAGGGTGACTTTTCCTCCAGCAACTCTGCGGGCACCCAACGGCATGGGAGACATGTTTATGGACAGCGTTCATCGCATCTTTCGCGATCGATAAATGACTTCTCGTTCGCATCTCTTCCGCAGCTCTGTGCACCGTGCACCCGGGACGCAATTACGTACGTGTGTGGGGCCTTCCGGTTACGTAAATCATGATCATCATTTTCATTTCTTCCAAGCTGGCCAAGCCTTCCCGCTAGCCGCTCCATCCCTGATGAGCCTCGTGCGGTGTTTATGGCCCGCCCGGTACACTATTTTTCCAGCTCTATTTTTCCAATCGGATTTCGATTTTCTTACTCCCAGCCAGCGGCACCCGTACGGCTGGCCGGAAACTGGTGTAAAAAGTGAAAGGACCGTAAGCCAACAAACAATGGTTGATCAATCAAGATCTGGTGTGCGTGGATAGAGTTTCGTGGATCATAGATTTCAAAACATGCATTAATTCCTTCCTTCTTGAGCTGTCTACACGCTGGGGTGCGTCTTCCGAAACCACATTCCAGCGAGTTGTTACCTATGGCAGCTTGTTCATCTAAGATGGTGCTTCATTAATGATGCAAAACTGGCTCCAGCTTAGATACAGCTATCCAGAACGTTCTCCGTGCGGTGCGCTTAAGCTCTCGGAATTGATGATGGCTGCTCTTATCACAGCAGAACCTGTCCGACCTGTATCGCGAAGTTATCCAAGCACAAGCAGCACGGAAGAGAACACGCCTCTCGAGCCAAACCAGTCCTGCCGCCAAGGACAGTCCTGAGACACAAAGGCCATCACGCAAGGCCAACGCTTGCGTATCACTCAAGCAAACGAAACACACCGTAATTGACTGCGGCTGGACAAAAACTAGTCAGCATTCTTGACACGTCTAAACGAAGGCCGCTCGTTCGTGAGTGTTGGCCTTTTGCGACACACGCTGGTTCCTTCTTGAGCTTACCGCTCCCGAGAGCCTAGTGAACGTGAACGAAACGGCGAACCAAACCCCTGAATCGGTGACGGTGTCCGATGTCATGTGCGACTGGGGACAATTTGGCCAAAAGCGAAAGTCTAGCTCATCGAAGCGTTCTTCAGGCGAGTAAATGGCATTGCAGTGTGTTAATGTGATTGAAAGTAATATTTGGCGATGCTATCGATATCCTCGACTTGGGTATGCTTTTTGAAGGACCTAATAAACAATTTTGGACGTCATAAAAGATACGTCAATCGGTTTGCTGGAGTATGTGTGTTTGTTTGGAGACTAGCAATGCTTTTCAACAACCAACCAGCATTACACAACGGATTGTGCCTTCGCTCGATCCTCCCGATCACCTTGTACCGATTAGTGCACAAGGTAGGGCGGAAGATTCTAGTCCCAGCGGGCACGTCAGCTCTCCATACAAACATACTAATCGACACTAACTTGAGCGATCGTTGAACGAACACATCCACCTGCCATTCAGACTGTGAACGCGACTAATGTGCTAACGAAGTACGATGGACCTTACGATGCACCCTCAACCGACCGCCGTGCCTCTCCGTAATGGTTTGCTTGTTATTCTTAACCTAACAATAGTTCGCTGTGTAGTGTCGTGCAACAAAGCAATTAGCTGTGTGCTGAGACTTCAAGGCACGCTGCCTTTATGACCAATCCGAGCACACTTTTAACAGCTCCCTAATCCGAAGATCACGAAGTTGAACTAGTTTGGAGCTGACACATACGTGAGGCGAGGGTTTGACCGGAGGGAACGTTTGTATGACGCGTATGTGTGTGTCATGGAAACGGCCTAGAATGAAGTGTCCAATGATCAGTATCTACACCTTATGCAATAACGGCGAACAACCAATTGTGTTCACAACAGCACCTAGGTCCTAGGTCACACAAATAATGTAAAATAGTTTGTTTACATATATCATAATTTGTGTAAGACATTAGGAGAAGACACTGAATTTGTTAGATTTCTGTTAAGTTTCCTGCGAAATAGTTGAATATAAAGTGAATAACTTTTCTCTTTTCGCAACAAACAAATATGAAAAGGAAATCCCTATACAGGAAATGGGATGAGATAACCGAACCACAAACTTCAACAGCATAGTTTCAGCCCGCACCTCAAAGCGTTTACATAATGCTACTCAATGGTAGCAAAGGTCTTTTGATGGAACGATAAGGTTCGCGCAAAAACTGCATCTATTCAGCGCTCAAATAGACTGCTAAAAGGCACAACTGCTACTGTTAGGCGAGCGTAAACCTTACGCTGTGTCCGCCAATTTCAAACGAAAACCTCAGAGAACCCATTAGGATGCAACTTTCATATTTTTCACTCCACCATCGTCAGTTTCTTGCTATATAGAAAGAAAAAAAATGGATCACCATCAACTTTCCAGCCAAGCGTCTCCTATTCCCTCTCTTTGCCCCCTTGTAAAAAAAGTCCAGAATCGTGTACCACAATTGTACAATGTGTACCACAGCAAACTAACAACACGGCGCGCCGAAACCAGCTCCGTACACAGCATGCTCAACAACGATCAAATCGATCACGGTACAAGACTGCGGGAGCACACGCTTCAGGTTTTCCGCCTCAATAGACAGGACCAACTCTTCCAGCAGCAGCCTACCAGCATGGTTGCTGGCACGAATGTTTAACATAGACCGGTGCATCCAACGCACTCCACTCTTTCTCTGTAGGGCCGCTTTTTGATCGTAATTAGTGTATGACCAAAGCGATCGAGCCGCCCTTCAGCGGGAACGGCGGAACCGGCGGAAGAGGGCGCATGATTTATGATTATGGTTTTACAATCCTCCGAACGCTCCCAACTAGCCAGAAAGAGAACTGGCTGCATGGCAATTGGTGGGTGCACCGCGGGAAGATGATCGTTTTTCAATCACGCGTAAGAACATGCGGTTTGCCGTGTTCGTGAAGTGGGTCAACTAGCCTCAGAGCCGTTTCTTTCCGTTTTATGTTAATCTAAACACAGGTACAGCCTCCGCAGAGAAACTGGGGCGTCCATTCACAATCCAATTAGCAAGGTTTGTTCGAATTTCTGAGTGAAACAAATAAAAAATGAAACCAATCTTGCATAAATTACGGTGCACGTTGGCAAACACGATCGATACGAAAGGAAGTGGGTGTACTTTTTTGATAAATACACTCGTTCGAGCTACCAAATGACGTACCCACAGGGCTTGAAACATGCATCTCCTTTCTCCGTGTAGGAGAAAGACTGATAAGCTCGACCGACGTCATCATAAACGCGTCCGCAAATCGATTATTGTGTATGCCCTCCCCTTACTACTGCATACACAATAGGTGAAAACACCCACGGAAGGGTGTACCGAAACACCACCTGAATGTTAGGTGGCGGTGCTCCATCGAAAATCAATGTTACAGCAGCATGCTTCCCGGGTTTGATTCATCATGAAGAAAGTAGTACTTTAGTGTTAATCGATTGCCGTGACGATCATGATCTTTATCGCATCATTTTGACGGATGTTTCCACTACGGTTACGGCTTTGACGGTGGCGTGAGTGACCGGCTCTGCGGTTAATTAGCGCATCTGGTAATAATGGAACAAATGAGTCTACTTTCATATCGGAGTTTAGTTGTTTTTTTTTCGAGAGATGTATTTTAAATCTCTTGTGTAGTGGAAAGAATAGCTTTAATGTAAGCGTGACTGTCACGGGAAGACAAACACAAGGCGGCTTAGAGACTTGGCGCATGTCATCAAACATAGAAGCCAAGGATTACAATGTAACAGGATGTAATAGGTGAGTAAACAACAACTTTCTTTCAGCTTGTAATAGTGATTGCAGAAAAAGCCTCAAAAGATAGTGTCACTAGGAATCATCAATTCGTAAATGTATCGAACTTCGATTTTGAGGCACAAGTTTTCTCGAGATGAGCCAAATACAAGTGTTCCAAAAGTATAATATCAACATAATATAGCACAACGCCCGACTGTAAAGCAAAAGTAGCGCACTGAAGATGTTTACGCTAACACATCACGATCACGCGATAGATCGCGTCATCTTCCACCCCACGAAAGGTCGGACTGCGAAAAAGAGCAGAGAAATGTGTGTGCTCCAAAACACATGTTTACCGTTGCCCGGATCACCTTACCATGCCGATTGGGCTGCGAAAAGAAATGAAACGCCTCCACCAAACAGCAATCGACAAACAATGCACGTGTAGCGGTACACACCCCGTCGCGAAAGGCTCAACTTCGCCCCTGCCACTCCGTAAAAGATCGCGTCTTATTTGTTTACACTAAGTGCCGCCCCTGTGACAGAGAAGGTTCATTGTCCAGTCAATTCACATCTTCTGTGCGCTCCGCGGTCACCTCCTCAGCTGCGGTTCCGATGGTGCCGTCGAAGTCGCCATTTAACGCGCGCCAAGCCTAGACGGGGGGCATGTCGAATTCGGCACGCAGAAAGGAACGTGAAACCATCGGCGGTGCACAGAACAGGTTCGGCCCGAAACGAGGACACCGAAGGCGGCATTTCGGTACGACCACGATCGGTGCGACCACCTTCGACAACTTTCACAAAACAAACGCCACAACGGGCAGGATGGTTGGTAGCGATTAGGTGGTGGAAGAGAGGTGAGGAAGGGGGTTGCCTGATCACACGCACAGGGGTTCATTTTGGGGGGGGGGGCAACGGCGCATGCATATATATATGCAGGACGTACACCAAAACGCTGACCTTGCACACAGGCACAGACTGCTTCACACTCGAACAAGTGCTGCCGTTTGGTGCACCACTGAAGACACTCTCTATGAATGGTACCATTTTGTATGCAGGGTAATTTTAACGCATAAATCAATGCCATCATAAAGACACTCGCACACACTGGGTGTGAAAAGACTGCTCGCCAAGCAGTACCTTTAAATTGTACCGTTTTTCATTATTATTTCTTCTAAGCCACTTGCGGACGGGCATAGTTTCTAGCTACGGTTGAAGTGATATTTTAAACGAAGACATCGCCTACGAACAAAAAGAAACACAATTCAACCGTTCAACACGAATCGGACGAAGGAAAGGAAATAGTGAGTGGCGTTTAGTGGTATTTAATTGCAATGGCGAACGGATTGTCTTGCGGTTCACGTGTCCCAATACCACTCAATCCAATCCAATTCACCTGATGGGCTCGACTCACTCACTGTCGCCGTTGTCGTCGTTGTGGTTGTTGGGTGCTGTTTGCTCGGTCCGCTTCCCTCCAAGTGAATGCAATCACGGTGCAATTAATGCCCGCGCTCTAATCTTCAATACGTAGCTAATAATACAAAAGAAAAACGTCTTGTCCCTTACAGTGAAAGAGCGGGATGAAGCTACAACTACAAGCCACACAAGAAACAGTTACCCTGGTCACGGGGAGGGTGGGTGAACGGGTAGAGGAAACTCATGGGACACAGCGAAACGGACACCCGATGGACGATTCGCTTGGCTGAGTTCCTAGAGCTATTTTTCCGTAGCATGTGTCCCCTTCTCCCATACAGGTTGGTGATGTCACATGGCAGTTAGTGTGGGAAAAGCGGATCCCAGCCACCGTCCGCGATTTGGGCAACGATGTGACACAATTGTGCAAGAGTGTGCGCTCGAAACGGTCAGCCTCATTCGAAGTGACAGTCAAGCTTAAGGTTTGGTGGGAGTCATTGCCATTTGCAGCGACCAGCGGAAAATGCAGCCTCATCGCATGCGAATGAGATGTCGGTGGAAGCGAGCATACATTGGCAGATCAAGAATGATCACAAGTTGTAGTGATTGTGTCAGCGACGGTCGTGGAATCAATATGCGCTCTATTTACATAAGCCATCGTGTGCGTACACGCATCATACATAAGGATGACTTTTTAGAAGATTTTTGTGAGAGCTTTCACTTAATCGTGAGAAATGTTTGAATAGATTAAAGGAGCACACGCTATCTAGCAATAAAGTCATTGTATCTCATACCAGATGTACTGTCATAACACGACACGACGGAGATGTCCATTTTTGTCTACGAATATTTCTCCAAAGAGATACAGATTTGTATGAAAAACACATGCAACGTAAATATAATAGCCGTCTTCCTAGGAGCTAGCTTTATGCTTTGAGCTGTTTGAATGTTTGCTATGGTAAACAAACAAACAAAAAACCTACAACCGACACTAGATCACCGAAAACAACTTCCGCGAACGATTCACATCCCGGAAACAAACCCCCCATTTTGGCCATACGTACACGACCAGCGCCCGACGGCTCGCGAGCTACAACGCTTACCCCTGAAAGCGGCAAAATAAACGCTCCAAACATTCCGAATGCAAAAACGGCCTGATTGCCATGAGGCACGAAGCCGACGATCCCTTTAGAGTGCAGTCTTTACCACCGCTTCTGCTCGCTCGACGCTACGCACACTTCCGCCTGCTTCCGATTTCGAGGGAAGCACAAATTAGCAGCGTTTGCTTGCGCTTTCATTCCAAAACGGTGGCACTTGGGCAGGTTGGGGTGCCGGGGTGGCGTTGATGAGCCGCTTCTTTTGCGCTTGGCCATTCTCCCGGCAGCTTTGGCATACCACACCACACGCCAAGCGACTTGGGCGCCCTGTTTTGTGTGTGCGAAAGCGAAAACGCTTTTACTACACTTTTGCAGAACTAGCAATAGCAACGCGTAGAAAACTAAACAAAAAACGCTTCAACTAGTGTACGAATGGTAGAAGGTGCGGGAGCACTGGGATGCGTGGGTAGCACGTTTGACCATCGATTATTTATTGCTCACTAGCTCTTACTATTAACGAGCACGTGGGTGTGCCTTTTTTCGCGTTTATACTTCAGCTCGCGTGAGACACTTGCAGTTTTTCCGTCACACACTGTACAGGCAATAGGCGAAGAGATACCATAGCGACGGAAGCCATTGAAATTAGTGTACTAGCATGTGTTCATCATGCAAGTGCAATTAAAATGCATCGAACGATAAGTATTCTTCATTGGGACAGGGGCTTTACATTCAACTGAGTGATTTAGTACCATTAGGAACCATTTTTTAATGTTTGCAGTCAACAGTTTCATAAATTAAACATGACGACAACTTTCCTGTTGCCGTAATCCAAACTTCCACCAAAAGCAATTACCCCTTAGTATATTGTTGAAATTAATCTAATGCCACAAGACGTCCATCGTGGTGCGTAGTTTGTATCTCTTCATAGTACTGTGCAATGCGAGAGGACAGTTTAAATTAGAGGAAATACTTCGGGGGCTTACGCCATTTCCTGAACCAACAGGGCGTATCTAACACGACATATCTACGGACCCTAGCAAGGAGAAGAATGGGAGGAAAATTCCCATCCCAAAGGTCGGTGCCGGCTAAGGTGACGGAAGCGGCACAGCTGATCCGGCCGATCGGCCATTACGCGTGACGGTTGCCCTTTCGGCATCATTTTCACGTCCAGGAGAAGAATGGGAGGAAAATTCCCACCCCAAAGTTCGGTGCCGGCTAAGGTGACGGAAGCGGCACAGCTGATCCGGCCGATCGGCCATTACGCGTGACGGTTGCCCTTGGCGCGACACAGCTGCTGGTCACACTAATGCATCATTCGGCATCATTTTCACGAAGCCTTTCCATTCCAAAAGACGTTTTTGCTTGCTTGCCGGCGGTACCCGTCCCATGTGCTGCGTGGAAGGAATCGGGAACGATAAAATTGTTTCAATTGTCACCGCAATTTCACGCAAGCGTGGTTCGCGTGAGTTGCGAAAATGACGCTCCATTAGAAGGTGAGATACAGCGAAGAATCTCTTGTGAAAATGGTCATCAGGGCCAAATTGTCGTGTCATTAATGTTGATGGTGAATCATTTGCTCGGGAATGTCATGTAATTGTATCACTCCATGTTCTAATGTTACGATCGTAGAGCAGTTGTCTTTGGGAGGGACCCCAAAAGCTAATCAAGGATAACATCAAACTGTGACAAGGTGTTAATCTTTGCGATCTGTTGGAAGATTGTTTATTAGTTCCATCTATCCAAACAAAAGGTCTATATCTAAAAAAAAAAAACAGTTTTATACACTTAAGCAAATAATTTTAATTGGAATAATATAAATAATTTACATAAATAATATTACAGGAAGAATTGTAATTGTTCACTTGTAATTTTAATCAGTTGAACCATAAAATCTTATCAGCAAATCTCTTTAACAGTACTCCCAACTCCCTTACTACTGAATTGCACTTGTTTCATGCTGCAGAGCTACACTAATTAGAGCGTTTACTACACCCAGCATCACTTACATTAGGAGCTTGGGAAATTATTGAATTACTACCAGCCTTTTTTCTAATCTCACCGACACCTCATCATCTCCATCCAAAGGCTCATACGTTAAGCGATGATGCATTTCTTTCCGCTCCTCTCCATGCATTGCATGTGCCTTTCTTGCATGCGCAATGCTTGCGTACTGCGTCCATCTGCGCTCTTTCACTTGCTCATCGGTGCATTCAGGCGTGCAGTTTTCGGTGAAAACGCTCGCCCACCGTGTGGACGATAGCCATACTTTTCGTTTCACCCATTTTCTCCACCTCGACGATATACGTTCAATAACAATCGGAGACGGAGTCGCTTACTGATTTGTGGCGGTACTAAAGATGGACGATAAAAGGAGCCACTTGCTTAGCTGGTTCCTCGAGCCTCGCTTTGGTGGGAGCGGAAGCGCGGAAAAGCGAAATGAAGACAGTGGTGCATTTTGTTTTGTTATTTTATTGCAATTTGCCTCATGGAAGGTGAAGAAGTATGCTTTCCCTTCGCTATGGCAATAAACGATTATTTTGATGCGATTCTGCTTACTTGACGTTTGAGGTTTGAGTGTGTTTGTGTGTATTATTGCGGTGTAATCAAAATAAAAAGATGTTACAATCGGCAATGAATATGTCTGTCGTCACAATTGTAATTAGTTACAAATTGGTGATTGTTTCTTCATTAAGTTATTATATGCTAGTTCTTAGAGCGAACACAAACTCATGCTTTTGAATAGATTTTCTATAAGGGCTAAGGAATGTTAAGTGAACTAACAGGCAAATGTAGTCCAATGTCTCGATAAACACACAAATACACGTGAAAATAAACATCTTCTATTTGGCGTAACGTTCTACGCGGATATGCCGGCCTTTACAGGCTTCCCAAGAAACATTTCCCATACCTTTTACACTTAAACATGTCTTAAAGCATTCTTTACTAAGAGTGTACTGAGCCACATAGTTTTAACATGTCTTTTTAAAATGTTTAACAGTCTTTAAAGTTGCTAAACCTTTAAAATGTTCTGAAGTCGCTTATAAGACTGTCTGTTAAAACTAAAATTGGAGTTTTGATGGCTGGCTTTAATCAACCTGTAAATGTATTCTTAAGCACGTTTCAAAATTTGTTATTTGAGACTAAGGCATCAATATCAAATGATCTCATTAAATGCATATTAAGTCTTGGACGAAGAGAACTTGAAACATGCTATACAGGTTGTACTTTAAATACGCTATTAACGAAAAACGTTGATAAGCCGAGTATTTCTAACTTCTTCGTAAATTGTATTTTGGGATTTTCAGCCAAACAATATTTAATTTTATTTTCCCTACTGCTTGTAGTGGGTGGTTTTATCCCCTGCAAAGATTATTCGATTTATTTATCTAATTTTATTAATAAATAAAAATGGATGAAACTGAGAAAATCGCGATTATGTAAATATGCGTATACCAGATTCCGCGTATCTCTGACACTGCCTGTACGAGGAGATTCTTAAAACGTATTAGTCTCCACATGCGCTTTCTAAAGCTATGTGCTGTTTAAAAAGATCTTAGCCACATATATTGCACTACAAATCTACTGAACTTATGATCAGGAAAGTCCTTCTGGTCTTAAGCCAATGGAATCCATTTTTATTAATATGATTATTCATTTGTGTGTGCAATATGTGTCAGCCATGTTGATATTTTGATAAACAAATTCATAGTTTACATGACAAATAGAAAAAAAATGGCAATTTCCAAAATGACATTCACCTCATGTTAATTATGACACTCCTTTTGTTACAAATTGAGGGCGTTTAAAACAAATCTGTATTTTTTAGTAATCAATTTTTAAACTAAAAAGCTGCATATTATTGAGGCGCTTTGATATTTTTCAAATTATTACAATATATTTCAACAGTTTAATTTTCTTGGCATGGATTTCTGCTCGTACGCGAGCGAGATCATCAGAAAAAATATCAAT
>KI920782.1:2915-18825 GCA_000473525.2 Anopheles melas | reverse complement strand
AAAAAACGAAATCGCACAACTTGGCTGAATGTTGATTTATGGTTTTGCGTCCCGTCTCGCGAGAATTTTCAATGACAGTGTTTATCTTTGTTCATTTTCACATCGCTCAATCGATTTTACTGTTACGGTTTTAAAATCTTTTTATAAAAAAAAATCTATGCCACATTTCAAACGACAAGAATCGTTCAAATATCGACATCTATCATGCCAATTGTGTATGCCAATTGTGTATCTGACAAAAGCCGTTTTTTTTGCGGTCGAAAGGTTTCCTGCTGGCATAGCATTGATTTGATGCTGGATCGCTTTATGTATTCCTCTTCCGTTGAGCATGCTGAGGAACCGTATTGTTTGATTTACACCGGCAGTAGCGCTTTCTCGAGCGTGCGTTCATGATCGTTATTTCAAATTTCAGGATAAAAAGAAATGTTTTGTGTTTTTCTTTATTTTAATTTTACAGAAGCCCTGCAATGGCTTTAAAATGAATAAACATAATACAATTAAATCTTGAACGTGTTGTCGAGTTTGTTTTCAATTGAAACAAAACATTAAGAAAATCATTTTAAAACTATTTTCTATTTTATTTTTTGAACTTGCACAGTTTAATGGGTTTTTTTTACTAAGTGGTACTTGATTTAAGTTAAATGTGTAGTTCTTTAGTTTCTCATATTTTAATTAAATATTTAGCACATTAAACAAGCGCTACAGAGCTTACATAATTGTTGCTTCGAAATTAAAACATTTAGTTAATTTCATAACTCATTAAAGCTCCAGCGCATGCCAGACAAACCCGTTTTCATCAACATTGCAAACAGGCACCGTTTGCACATTTTCAACCTACAGACATCTGCATTTCTGTTTGAATGTTTATATGAAAGTACAAGTGTTAAGTTTCTTGAGCTGCAAGTGAATTTCAAACACGTAATGTTTCATCACGTTGATGAGCTTTTGGTTTGCAGAAATTCTTGAAGAGTAAATTGATATATTTGCTGGCAGTGATAAATTGCTATACTAGTGATGTATGCGTCTTAATGTATGTACCTGTTTTGAGATGAAAGTGTATTGAAATATTTGTCATTGCATCTTTTTTTATGTTTTCATTTCATGCAGAAACTGCATAGTGTCAAATGTCCGTGAACATGTTTCCAAAAAACATTCATATAAAATGTGCTTTCAGAACCCAACTATCCATATATAGCAACACGAGCCACGATCATATAAGCATTCTGCGTTAAATGTGAAAGTCCCGAAACAATGTCGGATTGATAGTTGCTCTTTGACACTATGGCATTCATCTCGGCGCTTTAAATATGTGGCGAAATTTGGTGCATGTGAAATATCGCTGTACTAGCTGAATGTTTTAACCACAAACTATATTTTAACCATATTGGGGAACGATTTACGGAAAAATCTCGTTGTATCGAGGAATTGATTTCATTGCGTTTATTAAGTTGCAACAACTGTATGAAACGGACCATAAATTGTTCACTCTCCTCTCGGCTTGGTTCGCCTCTCGTTGTGTCTTCTGTTCAGTGGGAAGAGCTGCCAAGCCAATAGGTTATTTTTTCGTTTCCATGAAAGTATTCCGACGAACCCCATTCAAAATCCGCTTTATGACTTAATCGTCTTACGGGAAATGGGTTTCTATCTATGCACTAACGTAGTTTTGCCTACACGGTGGCAAAGCGGACGTTACGGGTAGAGTCCATATTTTGTGTCTGTGTCGAGTTTTTGCCCAGCAAGCACTTTTTTCGACTCTCTCGAACCAAGCTTCCTAATTTTCGCGACCGGGTAAGCACCGAGAGCGTGTGTGCGATGTGGCTTGGGATTGAAGGTCATCTACTGTGCCAACGGCACCACAAATGAAGCTTCGTAATCACACGCGTCAGCAAAGAAGGGAAGGAAACGAAAAGAACCAAAAGGAACAGGGAAACGTTGGCAATCTGGGCAGCTTTCTAGAGCTCTTGCCCGTGGGCACTGGGCCTCGTTACCTTCTTCCCGTCACAGAAGTCGAGTAAATGGTATCAAGAGACGTGCGAATCCTATATTTAGGAAACGGGAAGTGGTTGAGCTTTGGGCAATGAAATTGGGCGTACAGCGTGATTTCTTCCACCCGAAATGGATAGAATTGAAAGAAAGAAAACAAAATAAAGATCACACTTTCCTTGTTCAAAACAGACAGCAAGTGTATTTGGTAAATGTGGATCGAATTTATGCTTTGCTGCAAACGTTTAGGTACGTTTATGCTTTGTCTATGTTGCTAGTTCAATAAATCTTGGCACACAAAAGTTGCAGACCGATACCATTGTGTGCGATTGAAATCAACGCTTCAATAGGTGCAACTTGTTAAATCCACTTCATTAAGCATTTCTTTATATCTTAATTCTTTGTTTAAAATTGTCTATAGAGCCAAATAAAAAGTGTTCATGTCTTTAATTACACTCCTCAGACTTTTAATCGTCTGGTCATAGCATGACTTTAATTGATATCGAATAAAATACTGAGCTTGCCAATGAGGTATCAAATTTGTTAGCAGCCAGTTCACTTAAAATGTGACTAAATTGCCTTTTTACTTACGCATAATTTGTGCAAAACAACTGCTCGTGAAAAAACTTGTTGAAAAAAGTGGAAGTAGAATTGACTTTTGATTATTGTCCTGTTTTGCACGACCCTGTCCAAATGTTAATTTAATTTCATTTGGTAGCTTAAAAATGAAGAATAAAAATGCTTTTTTTGTTGAAAACATAAACACCATAACGCACAAAAAGACTGTTAAGCAACACAATAATCATCCAGTCTTTTTCTTTTTCTTGAGTCAATATATTCCCCATAAATATTCAAAATTCCCAACATAATATTTTTCTATCATGGTCCCGTGGAAATAACAAAAGTTCTTGCGCTACTGAGCATCCATTGTCGATTTTGCTGATGCGTAAAAAATAGAATAAAAATTTGGAACCGGGTGCAAAAGTTCAAATAACGGTTTTGAACAATTTTGCTACAAAGCGCACCGGTTTAATCGACAAACTCAATGGAGTGTGGAAGGTGCTACGAATTCAATTATAGGTCACCTTTTGGGACACGGGGGCCCACACTTGTAATACTTCTGCGTATTACACAGGAACGATTGAAAGGTAAAATTGAAAACGTTAGTAAAAGAGCTTTTTGGCACGGCGCAAAGCCTGAAGACTGCGTGAACACATTCCACGAGGGTCTTAAAATACAAAGTATATGCTTAGCACCAAAACGTTTGGCAGAGCCAGAAATGTTGACTTTCAATTCTCAATGTTGATGCTATTGGAATGATGTCGTTACCATCATTAAACGCTAGGAAATTTTCGTTTCTTTGTGCTTTAGAGTAACGGTAATATAAAAATCAAATTTGTATACACCATTGCAAACGGACGCCCTTATGTTCCATTTTTTACTCTTAAAGTTTGATGTTGCTAGCTGGTCCGCTTTAATTTCGGAAAACTGGCCTAAAACGATTATGTGGTAAAGATCAACATTTTATTGCAACAGAAAAAAATCATTATTCTTAATCTGATTTCAACCTTTTTTCAAACGAATTTGATACCTATGGTCGCCGTTCCGCGTGACCTGTTTGTCTTGGCCAGGTGACATCGCCGATGGCACTTCGAAATTTTCAATATACACCCCGTCCCCAACAACAAGGGCCGATGATTTATGCAAAGCACGCAACTGGACCGGCACATTCTCCGAGTAGAAAGTGTTTTTCGAACAGATTAGCCTCAGAAGATTTATGACCACTTTCGGCTTCACAGCTCGGTTTTCGGTCTGGTGGGAAAAATTATACAAATCCAAACACTTCCACCACCATCACTACCACGTCTGTCTAACGAAGTGTAGCAGAATTTAAACAAAACATCCCTCCAACACGTCGAGCTGGACGGATCGGTCCCCATCCATCAGTCACCTAACGAAGATCACGAGCATTTCTGATCAGCTTCAGGGCGTCCTCTAAATGGTTGCATGGTGATGAATTGCTTCCACAACCAACAAAAAACCAATCCCACCTCTAGTGGCACTTTGCTACCTTGGTGATTCGTTTGTGAAGGTGTGTGGATGTGTGTGTATGAGTGTATCCATTCCCCTGAGGATGCAATAAAGCCTCTTTTAACAGAGAAGAACATATTTAGGAAAAATAGTACAAAAATACCCGAAGCGAGGCCCAATAGCAAAGGTTGCTGTTGTCAGAGATTACATCTGAGCGTAGATAAACATAGCACTGCACAGCTTAGGTCACCCGAGAACAGCACCGTGAAATTATTGAGACCAGCACGGCTCCGGTTTCCACCAAGCGCCAAGAAACCATCTTGTTTTCGCCGTTCTTTGTTTTGTTTCCGTTTAATATAAAGATAAATATTAATCGGCTTATCGGAGAGAAGATAAGCCTACAGCACAAGAGCACACAAAATGGCAAAACATTGATGCTGTGACAAATAGCAACAAAAATGTCTGAAAAGCAATCAGTGGTATCTGTCCCCGCCTTGAGGAACGGCCATTCTTCCCTCTCAACCACAGTGATGTGTTCTGTGGAGCTTATTGTCTTTCAGTGAGAAGCCGGCCACAAAAAATTATTTTCATAAGCACCTAGAATCCGGATGTCATGTTGGCAGAAAAGGCACATTTCGAAAGCACCACTTTCCGGCGAATATCTTCACCGGAAGATGCGGTATCATAAACCAAACAAACAACAAACGTATGCCACAACACTGGTGATCGACCGAACATAGAAAAGACTCCTAAATCTGACCGTATCCCAAACGTGAGTTCAAAATTAGGACAATCCTGATGAAAACACTGCCCGTACAACGGAAGCTGATTTTCACGAGCGCATGCCGTCACGGTCTCATACCTTCAGCTACCCGAAACAAATCACACCGTTTTATGTTCACCGTACTCGGAGCCATCCGGAGCCGAAGGATAAGACCGCCTACCTCGGGTAAATCGGTCAGATGTGCTGGTGAACGAGAACTTTCATTTTCGCGGCTCGATCAACTTTAACAAGACCCAACCGCAAAGCTGCACATACTGCGGCTGGAACAGTTTTCATCGCTTTAATGTGTTTTTAATTGTCTCGAATTTCCATAGCCACCGTTTTATCGGGTGTAAATGTCCGACCATGTTGTCCGAGGTGATGGAATGTGCACGTAAAAGCATGATAAATTATGATGCATTAATTATATTTAATGCACAACACAATTTGAACTGCATATAGTAGTGAGTAACAGCACAAGCCCATGCACTAATCGTTAATTTGGTCGGAATGGTCTTCCGAATGCATATGTTGGAACAAGGAGCAATTTTGTTGATATAAGGAATACAACCAATGCTTGTTACTGGCTTAAGAACCGATAAAATTACCGGAAATTGATTCCAAATTATTAATATAAATAAGAGTGACCAATCGGCTCCACTTTTTTATATATTGAGGCTCCGATGCTCTCTGCTACACTTCAGTAATGTTTATTGTAGTGCCTATGTATTTCACGATTCCTCTCTCCTTCTTTTGTTATGTATGTTTGAGGTTTTGTGACAGTTTTGATTTTCATTCCACACCGACATAGTTTGACCGCATTTCGTACAAAAACATACAATTTGTTAGCTTCACGGTAGGTTTTGTTTGAACACAATTGAAAGAGCCCAAAACCAAAAGCAGCGCAGCGTGATACTCCATCGGTGATGCGGTTGGTGTTAAAGAGAGATACGATTTCTATTTTGTGGTCAATTTATTTGGCACAAACAGGTAATGTGGTGCGCAGAATGGAACAAATAATCCTGAAGCCAGAGTTGCAAATGGGGGATAAAAAAACATTTGAACACAAAACACAGCAATGTCGGTGAGTTTATGTTTGATTTGATTCTGTGGATGAGTGAGTGAGTGTAGGGGGATTGGGTGGTTTTTGCATTTTGAATTCGCTTACCGGGACATTCCTGGGGATGGAGAATGCGTGACAGAAACACGAAATTTGTGAAAACACGCATTCCGCAGCACCGATCAATACTTAACCCGCTTTTGCTATAATTTATTGATGTTGATTCGTATTATTATTCTCCGTTTTTTTCCTTCGTGCCGGGCTATTTCTAATACACGCCTTCCATTTTATCAGTGGGGCAAACATTGCAAAAGCCCGGAATGCCACCGATGTCAGGCGTGTCAGTTGCTACGAACGATTGCTCGTTAGAGCACACACAAACACACAAAATGGAGCAGTAGCTGTCGGCTCATTAACATTTAGATGAGGTGAAAATTTATCGGGAACAACCAACCAACACCTTGGAGAGCTGCTGCTGTAGGGGTAAATGAGGTTATCGTTGTGGAATGGAAACGAAGCAGCTTCAGATGTGACCTGTAAACACAGTTTGGAAAAGATGTGACTTAGATGTCATCGGACTTTTATTGTAGGAGGAAATAACAACACACGCACCTACGAAGCTGATGAAGTTTATAAATTTCTTAACAACTGGTTTTGACATATTCTCTTTTTAGAGAACCTTGTTTGCTATTTTTAGAACGTGATTACATTAGCAAACTCGTATGTCTTCAGGTATATTCATTCAAGGGTCGCCTTCCTTAATAGACCATTTCATATTTAGGAATAATTTATCACACAGGCTACGCTCTCGGCAGAAATCGTCATCTATAATCCATTTTCTTATCTTGAAAAAACCATTTGAAAAACGTTTACCGAGCCGCTTGCTTGAATGTATAAATACAGAAATAAACACCCACACATACAGTGGTACACAGACAAAAAGTATGCATATTTTTACCTGGTCGTGTGGCAACTTTTACATCCTTGTTGCATATTTCGGTTATATGATAAGGGTTTAGCAGCCAGTTGCACAAAGTGCGCGGAACGTGTATTTGTCACATGCAAAAAAAAAACATCACAAAAACAGGTTTATAGAAAACAGTTGAGGGAAGATTCGCTGTGAAAATGATGCCATAACGTTCCATCGAAGAAATGGCTGAATGTACTTTCAAATGAATCTTGCCATTCACCGTACGCATACGAGGGTACGAGGGGAAGACACCGTAAGATGGGTTTGGTATTGATAAAGAGATCAAAATATCTGCCGTTTAGATTGGCAACCCTGCAAAACCGGCCGTAGGATTGCGTCCAATAGCGGCCACAGACAAGATTCAAAGCATCAGAACCGAACCGGAGTCTTTGTGATAGAACCGAACTGAAGTTCTTTATCAGCAGTGCGTTCATTGAAAGCTATTGCCAGAAGGGGAAAAAGTATGTTGGACGTGGGACGGACACATAATGCCAAACGGAGTGTGTAGTTTTGAGTAACATTAGCTCATCAGTAGCAGAGAGTGCCGTACGCAAGAGTTTCAGCGTTCTGAAGTATCGCACAGATTCACCAGCCTAGAGAGCTATAGCGTTGCGTAAACAACCATTCGCACTGATTGAATTTTGCAGGAAATTACGTGGGCTTGAATCATACATGCGTAACATTTTATTCTGCTAGGAACATTTGGCTTACACCACCACCGTATGACTACCGTTACATATTATGTCCTAAGGTCGAGGAGATCTGAGCATTCGTCTTTTGTATCTTTTTTGGTTTATTCGTTCGTTTGAACGGCAGAAAAATGCGTGGAGTGTAACAAGGAATTACACTCCTTGTTACGAAGGAATTGTGTAATTCGGAATATTCCTTGTGTAATTAGGAATATTCACACAGATGAATTTGGTTCACAAAAACATGGGAGATGGTCCATGGCAGAAAGCTGGTTTATTAAGTAACCATACAGCACGGCATCAACTAGGTAATTGCCACGTACAATTTGTGCTGTTGCTACGACATTCAGAATCGTCTCTCGTAGAATTCAATTGAAAATGAAGTGGCGAGTAATAAGAAGCAAAAAATATTCTACCACTTTGCCACATTTTGATCAATACATAAACACAGTCTGGAGCAGACGCCCGACGTGAAATTGTTTGCGCACCTGTTACATTTTTTGTGGCTTGTCTCACTGTTTCTAATACGCGCATACATGGTGGTTATAAGTGAGGGAATTGTTTACTGAACCAGTTTTAAAACCTGCGATTTCAAAGCAGGCGTAGGATGGTTATAAGTGAGGGAATTGTTTACTGTACCAGTTTTAAAACCTGGGTTTTTCACTCGTACGTAAAAGCTTTGAATGCTAATTCGCATGAATGCAGCAAGAAACGTAATGACTGTGAAATGCGTAGAAGTTGCACCGTAAAATACATGATAATTTGAATTGCAGTAAGATAATTGTAATGCAAAGAATTATTAAATGTTCTTTTTAAATTAAAGTTTTTTTGGAACTACATTTAGGAAAAAAGTCCACTTACATTCTTTTACAAATAAATTGCAGTGAATGCAGTTAATCAAAATACTATTTTGTTAGCACCCTTAGATTCAAACCAAATATTTCGAGGCAAAGAAAACCATTGTAACATAAAATAATAAGTTATCCTTAAGTACCTTCAATGAATTAGTAATAATAAGTATCCACTATTTAAACTGCTCAATTGTCATGGCAACCTGCATGGTTGCTGATTTCCAGGCTAACTCATACTTCCTGACTTATATGTAAAATTACTTTTTGTTAAAAAATCATCCATTTCTTTTGAATTCTACCCTATTTGCATGGCAAAAATGAACAATTTTCATCCGGCAGGTATTCACTAGCTGGTGACTGAGTTTGTGTGATATCTAACCCAATACTTTTGAAGCAGCTTTGTTGATGCTAAATTAAGACAAGCTTGTTGGGAGACATTCTTTGCAAAGGGAAAGGAAAATATCGGAACTATCGCTTGAGTGCTTGCGTTTGCGGGCGTGATTTCCATTCGCATTTACCATGTAAGAGTTGATTCATCTCTCGCTCTTTTTCTCTCGTTCTCGATTATGCCATATGCGTTTTATAGATTTCTATAATTTTTATAGCACAAATAGCAAATTCCCGACTTAAAATATGTAGAAAAGATTCGATTTCATTTGCATCGGCACGGTTGACACATTAATAGCGGAAAGCAGTTTGGTTCTATATCTCAAACCGACTAGGTCTCACTGGGACGTACGGTACATGTACGGAGTGACGTTGTGAGTTGGGAAAAATATCAATTTCTTCTTCTTATCACATTACCTACGGACAGTCGTTGATTATGAATTCACAGCGCATGGTGAAAGGAAAACTGCTCCACCATCCAACGAGTGTTTGCCGTTTTGTAACCTTTATGTGCTTGATTAAATGCAATGTTTGATGTTATTTCTACTCCTCATCCAACCCCGTTTCTCGAACACAAATGAGATTTATATTGCTGTTCACCTTACATGACCTGCCCGAAGAAATTGTTCTTCGCTATGAAATGTTATGAAATCTGGAATTTCGGACAAAAATTTCCATCAAACGGATCAAACCGGTTTCTCCATATCGAGCAGCGCACATTACTTGGGCAACGATATGTTGAGTTGCATTTTCATTATCCCTTTTCTGTGTTCGGTTCCAATCCCTCATCCTTCTACCCAAACGTTTTTTTTCCCAAATACCGTGCAACATATTTCCCTTTTTGGGGTCTTAGACTACATTCCATTTCACCATCTGGTAGAAAGGAGGGGGTGATGAGCAAACACATCCTGAGAAAAAGGGACTGAATTAGACGACGGTAGCTGATCGATTTTATGCAAATTTATGCAGCCCGTGACTCGGACACACGGCTTTAACGAAAAGCTTCGTCTTTATTGCTTCTCGTTGCGGCCGGTCTGTATCGAGGGAGAGCAAGACAGTCATTCTTGGGCAAGACAGCTGTGTGTCTTCAGCACTGTCGGATTATCACCGAGATTACAGCTTCTCCGTTTAAGTGATCCGAAAATACGTCTAAGGCCTAGAGAGTGATGCGTTCGCTGTAGTTTGTGTATCGTTCTGCCATGCAACGACCAAGTAACCGGCTGGTGAAAATGTTATGCAAACGATAGGAAAAAATACCAATTTCAAATGACCAGATTATGAGCATTCCAATCCGTTGCCTGCTTGCCTTTGGCTTGTGATTTGATTTGGTAAAAGACCACAAATTTGGTGAGAAATGATAGGTTTGCTTGGCTGTCAGCTATGCCTACTCCCAAACACATCGAAAGGCGTTTAGTGGACACTGTGCATGTTTTGATGTTATCCGTACCATTGGTTCGTAACGTGACTGGACCTGTACACATGTTTCCCAGCTGTTCGATGGAATCATTTGGTTACGTACCGGTATTCGACTTAACAATTTCTAGGAACAGCGCCGTTGTCTTAATGAATCTGGATTCGTTAGCTGAAAGATACATGAATTTCGTGTTCAAATTTGAAACCAGGCATTATAAACCATAGTCATTTTGTGTTCACTAAAGTCTAAAATGTAGTCCAGTGGCAAACCGCATTTCATGCAGCTGTTTTCATCATAAATCCTCTGATGAAACTCGTTTCATATGCTCAATATTGCGTTGCATGTGCGTGCCATGCGGAAAGTTGGTTAAACCTTTTTCCCTGTAGTCGATATTGAATAATTATCTGAAAATTACAATGAAGAAAAGACCATTGATACCGTTTA
This sequence comes from Anopheles melas, assembly GCA_000473525.2. Lineage (NCBI taxonomy): Eukaryota > Metazoa > Arthropoda > Insecta > Diptera > Culicidae > Anopheles > Anopheles melas. The sequence continues at coordinate 8,233 of KI920782.1, read as the reverse complement.
ATGCTTAATTCCCAATGGAAATAAGATTTTGTTGGATCATGTAAAGGACTTTTCCCTCAGGAATAATGAAATTACTGAATTTGAATTTATTTGAAATTATTGATTTATTTATTTTATTATTAGTTTATTATTTTTTATGAGATTACTATTTGAAAGTTAAAATCTCTAGGTGCCATATAAAAATATCCATCAACATATATTAAAATATTTGAAAGAAACTTGAAAAAGCCGGACTAATGAAAAGCCTTAGACTTTTTTAGTGTAATAAAATGAAACCTCTTTGTTACGTGACCGAGTAATTTTTACCTTTTATTTAACTCATCTCATATATATATATTATGGTGTTTCTTTGGCACTGTGCTCTTTTTTTTGCACATAACTTACATCATTCATTGAGGGACCTGTCCAGTTTTTCGGTTCAGTTTTTCTTTCAACGTTATTTTAGATTTTTATTTTTAGAGAAAGTTACCTACGTTATATTTTACACTACTCTTTATGCTTGTTCTTTGACACTATAAGGACTCTTGTTGTAACGCTAGCTGCCACGAAAAATGTGTATGTGCGTATTTAACAACGCGTATCCCCTCGAACAAATCTACCTAACTGATGTAATTTGTTTTGAAGTACGCCTGTCAGCTATGGAAAAATTTATTTTGTGCTGCCTCGTGGTTCTGGTGGTGATAAGCGCAAAGGGACATGAATTGAAACAAGTCTGACATTGTGGAAAAGTGACAATTTGTTTTTAAACTGTCACACCAGAATAGCTAGAATTTTTGTGCAGCTCGAATTTCCACTCTGTCATGAGTTTTATGTAAAGTTAGTGCGAGCAATCGTTTGCGCTACGCTCTGTTGGTGCAATACACCACTCACTGAGTGGGAAATAATTTTTTTTCTATAAAAGTGCCATTGTAAATGTCAGTATGGTAGCATTTTTTTGGAAGCAATTATCGTGCTTTTCCTCTCCATCACGAGATAGCACAAAACGAATGCAAGATGGTATGGGAGAAACAACTGTAAAAGCCCCACAGCACAAGTGTTTCATCTGCCCCACATGGTAAGCTTTCCAATCCCAACCTCTCCAATACACTCTCCGCCGCGAAACAAGCAAACTGGATCAGATGGCCTGCAAAGTCCTCAGCAAAAGCATCACTTGCAGAGGAGCGAAAATTTGGCGCACTAACCGACGTCTGCCTCGGTTAATTGATTGATGGTTTCCGTGCCACCCGTTCGCACCGTGCCGCCCCGTCTGCTGGAGCGCTTTTGAATAGATTTGGCAAATGTCAAGCCATATGATAACCCACTCCCGGGCGACGGCTACAAACGAGGACAAACTTTGACCGACGCTTTGGCTTCCGAAATAATCAATCATTAGTATGTTTTGTCTGTTATCGTGCTGGCCAGTATGATTGGTTTATAAATCCATCAGCAAACAGATAAGCAACTAAAAGCTAACCCACACAAACACACACAAATGACATCGGGCTGCATGGTTCAGTTCAAGCGTGTTCGACCTAACTCTATTTCTATGATGAACGGAATGCGATACGGTTGGAGGCTCAACGCGAAAGGGTTCACTGTGAGCTCAAGCAAAGAGGATAAAATGAAACAGAATTTGAACGCAAGAAATGCTGTTGAACATTGTTGATATTTATTCGGGAGGAATAAAGCACTCGGTCATCCATAATTGATAAGGTATTAATGTAATGAAAGAAGATAGTGCGCATCCGCTAAAAGGGTCAAGGGACGAATCCACCGAGAGATCAAAATTGATTCACAGTATTATCTAGTTCCGAAAGTGTTGATGTACTGCAGTGTATGTTAAAGCTATTAAACTAAAGATATTTCAAAATGGAAGCTAACAACAATATGCATCGAGAGTATTCTTAAAAGTTGTGTGTACTAAAGCAGCATTGCTTTACCGCTGAGTGCAGCTGAAAGCCTCTTGAAAGCAACGGACTTCGCTCTACTTCCCCCTAAGCAATACAGTAAACTCTATCCCAAAGTCACCCGCCCTAATCAACGTCAAATGAGTGTTTCTGCGACCAGGCGCTACACAATTATTGTCATCCTGGTTTTGCTCGCTCATGCCACGGATCACCGAAGATCCAGTCGCCACATAATTCATTCGTCAGCCAGGGGAAACTTTGACATTCTGCGGCCAGTCAACATACATTATACTATACGCCTTTGCAATAATTTTCCAACCCTGACCTTCACACCGGACCTCCGATGCGGTTCGGTGTGAGCTAACGAATGAGCTGGAAATGATTGTTTGATTTATGATTTTGACATCAGCAGCTAGCCATGCATCCGTACATCCTCTACTAACACGGTGCAGAGAGTGCGATTATCGGCACCAACAGCGATAACGAACGTAATTCAATTACAGTATCGTGGGTTACTGCCACTGAGCCCCATCGATGAGCGAGAACGCCACTGTGCCCGGCGACTGTGCCACACCCACAAGAGGGTGATTGAATGGTGGTCCGGTGAATGACGAATGTTTTCCCCGGCAAACGGAATGCAAGAAACAACGTATGCTTGGCTGCTTCAGAGTTAGTCTGCGTATGTTCGGTTGTGTACATTCAGAAGGATGAAATTGCGCTTTTTCCATTGCTTCTTCACGTCATACAAACGCTCTTTCCCGCGTCTTCCATCAATATTTGAGCCAAGGAGCAGTACCCTCTCGATCGATCGATAGCTTCCCAAACCAGCCGGATACAATCCGCCTATCCCTACCTATCCTTCCATACTGGTTAGCTCATTTTATGCTTGATCGGATGGAAAGCTTTTAGGAAAATGGAACCGGATAGTTTATTGCAATTCGCCACCCGCCCGTTCATACGCCCAATGTTGCTCCCTAACAAGTCACATATCAATAAACTCCGAACACCCAGCGATCCTAGTGGGCCGCTCATTGCCGTCCTATTTCGAATATTCGCTTAGCATATGTTGACTGCTCAAGGCGTACTGTAGCCAATCGAATGTTTGAGAGGAAGTACACAGGCATGCAGGTTATTTCAAATGATGGTGCGAAGTGGATTCCAAAAAAAAAATCAAAAAGCAATATAATAGCCTCACTCTTCGTTTTAGCCTCGGGACCGTTTCAAGCACTGTAATCTATGTCATACAGTTGCGCAAGAACGCTCCCAGAGATTATGCTCGGTATCGCGCAAAAGGGTTAGATTTCCACCTTTGGGATTGTGTGCTATAATTTCCGGGGCAAACAACGAGGACAACATACATTCTCTTGTAAGGCACATATTCATCGTCACTAAACTGTGTGAAGGATCACGCAGCATTTACAGCTATATTCTTTATAAGATTAATAGTGAGATAAAAGTCGTGCAAATCTTAAATGTACAAAAATTCCTTCCATTTTCATCGCCATTTTTTAACGTTCCTTCAAAATGAGCAACAATACTCAAAATCTTTATCAATTGAAATGATTCTATAAAAATTATTGCTAGGATATGTCTTATTGAAATCTCCGGGCATCTGGCAATTACAGTCGAAACTTATCACCGTCGTTTATCAATTGCTGCCCACAGTCCGTCCGAGAATTTAAGTAATTGTTTATTGGTACATCTATTATTACAATTCTAGGTAGTTGAAGCAATATGTATCGTGTTAAAATATTCAAAGCAACATAAAACCATGGACTTATTTTGTTCTGAATTATTTTTACCCATGAAAAGGTATCCCTTTTTGGAAATGCGGAAGGGTTCAAATTGGAAGGGTGCAATGTGTTCTCTATTGCCATAACTCTTCATTACAGGCAACACGCTTTATGTTCATCAAAGATCATGCTTAACGTAGACGGTTAACGGAACAACCATATTGCCCAAAAATACGGATTTAAAACTCATTTACATAAATATTGCAATATAATGTAATTTAATAAAGCCTCCTTCATTTCCCTCGGTACACCACACGTTACGTTATGATATGTGACTTGTGCCTTGATTACCTGTTGGAAGTGGTTGTGTGTGTGTGTGTGTGTGTGTGTGTGGTTGAAAGAACATATCATCAACCATACTGAAGCTACTGATGATTTTTTCTATAACATGCCAGTGAGCTCGGGGCTAAAATAAATAATATGCAAAAGTCGTTAGTTTAGGACAGGCACACCTCCAGGAGAGCTTTGCATTCCATCCCTGTCCAAGTTAGGCCAGACCACATACCGTTATTATTATGTCAAACATGTTGTGCTCTGTAAACACCACCCCAGAAATCCATCTATTTGCATAATCCAGCTTCGGTGTCCAGGCAAGCATTGAGGATAGCAAAAAAGAATAGATTTCAAGTCAATACAGATAAGAGCGAGATAAATATCACACACACACATATAAAAAAAGATCCGACACCTCACAGCAACATTGGGTTCATCATGCATAAGCAACGACCGTAACCGCTCTGGTAAATCAGAGCCCAAATGATCCTTGCCGACCTTTTCGAGAATTTTCTGGAACAAGGACGTTTCCAAAAAAAATATGTTTTGCCCGCCACTCTCAGGGACCTTCCACGGTTGCAAATTGCCGAGGCGCTTAAGCCACATTCTTCGGAGCGGGTAAGTTAATGGCATTTCGGAAGCGGTCTGCCAACCGACCCGCATTCAATGATCTGATGAGAGTGGACGTGGGTGATGAGGAAGAATGAGGCCATAGCCATGAGCCAGTATTGTTGATATTGCCATTCAATAAATCCCTACTCCCTGGGCAGTTCACACGAACATGTAATTCCGAAGCGCGCCTTTCACGTTTCCTCGGTGATGATCCTTGGGATCCTGTTTACCATGTGCCCAGCTTCATGTTTGCCTCCGTTCTTCTCGTTTACCCAAACAATCTCTCTGTCCCGAGTGAAGTAAAACCAGATTATGCGGGTGCTTTAATTACTAATCCACCCGGTTCGACCCAAATTTGATGTTTTTTGGTAATCTGACTAGAGTAAAATACTCCATGTGCGGGGGCTACCGTGTGTACGGTAACTCCGGGGACTACCCGAATAAGGCTTCGTTTGTAATCGATCCCCGTAACACAACAGCGTAGATGAGTAGTAATTCACGCGCAGACTGACCAGTTATGAAGTGTCCCGAGTGATTCGTTACCATTCTTCAGTTATCATTTTTAAAGGTTAATACAATAATTTCCAACCTTTTAGGCAACGTGAGGCATACATTTTGTAGACTTTGTGCAAAGTTTTTTTTAATCAAAACTATGTTCTCTAGACATGCTTTTTAAAATTTCAGTCTTAATTTTGGGTATAAAAATTGCACACTATGCATAGTTATAAGCATTTCTTTTTTCTAATATACAGGG
>KI920781.1:0-19701 GCA_000473525.2 Anopheles melas | reverse complement strand
GTAGTGCTGCGCGAAGGTTAGCCCTTGGTCCCTTGATGCTCGCGGATACAGCCTTGGAGCTAGTCTCCAGTCGACCAGCTCTCTAGCTTCTACAATGCTCGTCCGAATCTGAATCCATAAAGCAAGTTCATTCTGAGGAAATGGGGACCTAGATTTCCTTTTTTTTTGTTTGGTTTGGTTGGCACGAAATGGCGTAATGAAACGGATTGCGCCGTAGGACAAGAACCATCCTCCAGAATACGACATTGAGATGCTTCCGGTAGCGCGTGTGCACACACACACACGCACACATACACACACACCAAGTCCTGCTTAAGGTGGATTCGGAGGGTAACGGCCCTCGTCGGGTGCTGATCGGATCGAAATCAGATTGTGGTAAACGCAATCAACGCTCGGTTATCGATGCCAAACGACACGGGGCCACATACACATACCAGAGCGGCAAGGCCAATTCGACACCCATAACGATGTCAATCGTTTGTCGCAAATTAGTAAACCCCTCAAGCAGCAGCGATGTGTGCTCGGTGCCAGATACCAGATCGATGAGCTCATCCCGTCATCGGTGCTGGTGGTGGTGAGAGAAAAACCTAAACCCTTCCAGCTGTGGAGTGGAGATAGAGCATCATTCGTATGGTTGGGTTTGCGAGGTGTAAAGATGCTGGTGTTTGTGGCAAGTGTAGTGCATGTACATGCAGCACTCTAGCACCGACAACTGCACATGATCGCGACTTCTTACGTAAGGTGGCGGGTGTGCGTCCATGCCCGGTGCAATTTACAGTGCACGCCACACACGCCACACTTGTGATGCAATTCGTCATCACTCCCCGGATTACCACGCAGGCTGCGAGGAACGAATAATTGGCTGCTGTGTGGCGGGCGATGTACGATTCAGACCAACGACGAAGGCGGTCTATGAATGGGACAGATAATTAGAATAATGATTGATGCCGGCTGCACTGATTGCTGGAAGGTGGCTGGATTCGGTTGATTAAATCGTTCTGAACTTGGATACAAATTCAGAAGCAATTGAATGACGGAACGCTTATCCGCCGGTGACAAGCTGCAGCACGTCCTCGCGCCGTTCTTCTCTCTTCTCATACCATCATCGGGGTGACCTTTACCTTGAGAATTTAAAAGGGGGACTTGAAATAAAAGGGCCACATCCGGATTTTAGATTTGATCGGCGTGCGCTACAACTCTATTTCCCTTGGATTGCGTTGCACGCACGTAGCGAGGTTTAAATTGGACCCAAAAGCGAAGAAAACAAAAACAGAACCTAACACAACTTCACAGCCCTGGATTAAGGATCAAGGTCTGTAGGTCTTTCTTACTCTCCTTCCCTCTCTATCTCTCTTTTTTTTGTATATGACCTTTATGCTCAGTGAGGAAAAATGTAGATCCCGTATGGTGGTGTGTAAAAGTCATCAACGTCGATATGCACGTCGCTTTCGGGGTTTTGGAAGTTGCCGAGCCGTAACGAAACCGAAACAGATGGTTCTTCCAAGCACTGCGGGCCCTTTTTTCAGCAAGATGTCTGAGCGACTTTGAAAAAGAGACAGATGAAAAAAGAACAACCAGTCGAGTGGAATGGATCCGGATGTGAACTATTACTCTGGACGGGTTGTGGACGAGTGTGAGGCTCAAATTACCGTATTGGTAAAATGCAACACCGAACGTGGAGAAACCCCATTCGGAAAGGACGTCGTGATTAAAAGTCGGGAGGGGAAAAGTGCAACACCACCGTAAAGGTGTTTCATTTTCAAAAGATCACAAAACAACGCTGCTTTCATTCATGGTGGTGTTTTGGTTGTTTAGTGAAGAGCAGTAATTAAAGAATACGCCCGTAAAGTTGCGTTTGCGTCACACAAAAGCCACACGAGCCTGCTGCCAACGCTTGGGCTGGTTGGCTAGAGTTTAGCCCCTTCTTGGCCCATACTCCTAATTGAAATGCATACGGAAATGGTAAAAACACATGCTTTTAAGTGATATGTTGATCTTTATTGCCGCCATAAAGCGTAACGGAGCTGTTTGTTTTATGAAGTCGGTACTTTGGGCCCAATAGTTCTTAGCTGGCGCAGCATGACCGGGGGGGGGGGGGGGGGGGGGGGGGGGGGGGGGGGGGTACCGGGGGAATTGTTTCCCATCAAGCGACGTGTGGTTCTCGAATTCTACTACCGAAGGCACTGCCGATGAGCGACGATTTCCGTCAGCAGCGAGTTACGGCAAGATTTGGAGTTTATGGCTTTTGTCAGACCGCAAATGCGGGTCGCTCGGTGAATTCCGAGGTGGCCCTCTGCCGATCGAGATGAGTTAATGTTATGTCACAGGAAAAAAAACTGTGCTTTGTGTACTGGACTGTTTGAAGTACCGATCGTTGGCTTCTTCGCAAGATTGGCAAACGTTGCTACTGATTAAATGCGCCGTCTTGATAACAGGGTCTATTTTCCAATCTCAACGCAAGGTTCACCAAAGAAGGCCCTCCCACTTGGAGGTCTGTTTCGGTCGCGTAATTGAATAATAATTCATAACAATACTACCCTTCGCTCCGATAAGCGTTTCGGAGCTTGCTGGAGAGGCACGTAGGGCATCATATAAATCACCCGTTTGGCCAACTTTTGCTGCTTATTAGGGTCATAATTTATGATCCGCATGAAAACGGCGTATCGCCGCGTTTTTGTTGGACCGCACGTCAAAACCGTCCAGTGCTTTCGGGTTGAGCACCGTTGATACCTTCGCGGTCGGGGCGCCAATCAGCAGTGTTCCTCGGTCATTGCTCAAGAAATTCAAATTACCTCGAATGGTTCCTGCGCTCGGCGCTGGCGTGCCGCGTTTTGAATTGGGTGGAGAAATTGAGAGCACCCGCTGAACGGGTGGATGGTTACTGGAGGAGGTGGATGGTAACCAACAAAAAATCACACACAGTCCCAGCCGAGGCAAACACCAACCAAGGGAATGGCTCGCAGCCTGGGTCGTATTTGGGACTCACGGAAATGTCATCTGCCGTCAAACGGTCCCAGCGAAGGCTCGTTCGCCCAGTATGTGTGTGTGTGTGTGCGCGCTGCGGAATGTATAGCCATAAAAATGGCGACAAAAAACACAGAAGAAAATGTGTGTGTGTGTGTATTCCAAAGTGGGAGAAACGAAAGAGGGAATAGGAACTCACGCTCGAACCTCGCACATCAAAAACGCACCCACCCACCCGGCATGGGATGCCAGGGTTTGGACCCTTTTTTACTCAAGTTTTCTTCCCTCGGCAAACCCCCCCCCCCCCCCCCAACTCCACACATCAACAACGGCATCGACATCCATCGTGCAACCTAATAAAATTATGTTAATGATACCTCCGGCGAGCCGTTTTGTTTTTTTTTTTGGGGCTGCGACACTATTTTCACTCGAGACTTCTTTTTCCTCTGGCGGTGGCGTGTTAAGGCGAGCTCCGGTTAAGGTCTTTTTTTCTGGGGCACTTACTGCCGTACACCGTGAAGTTTCCGTTGGCTAGGGTTAGTGTAGTTTTGCTTTTTTCAGTTTTTTTTTTGGGAAGGGGTTTGTTTTATTTCACAAAAAGAGTTGCATAAATTTCCAAAACACGCATACACACACAAAAGCTGTGCTTAGGGACCCGTGATCGGGTAGTTTACCAGGAGAAATAAGAAAGCAACTTAGGTAAAGGACCGTGTTTTTTTGCGGCTTGAACAAATATCCTAGTTCTTGGGTCGTGACCGCACACACATAACAACCCGACAGACTGTTGGCATGAAGCTTCGGGGGTTGGTTTTTGTTTCTACATTCTGCCACCACGCAAATCAATCGATCAATCAAAAATGGACAAAAACCCGGACAGAACAGGGACCGTGGGGCATAGATATACACTGAAAAAGAGTATCCATTGAGCATGGGAGCGTGTCGTGTGGTTCGTACTGCGAGAAGACATTTAGATTCCAATCCATCATGATCAATCGCATGAGCCTGTCGGGGGCCTGTCTTTTCAATGCCCAAAAGGAGCCTTCACAAAAGCTCGATCGCTAGGTGGATTTGCCTGTCGCCAACCACAGTTGATCTTTAGTGCTGTTTTCTAGCAAGGCAAAAATGTGCCAAATTTAAAGCAAACCCCGCCACGACAGCGCTGTCATTGTCGCGAGAAATTGTTTGCAAATTAATTCCAATTAAATTAGCATACATCACCTGCTCGGTTGGGTGTGAGACGGATGACGCGGTGCACAAGGGACCTTCAGCTTTCGCGCCACACGATCGCATCGCAATGGAGTAAAACCCACCGTGTCCCGAAGGTGAGTGGTTTTGTTCGGCTTAACCTAGCAAAAGGGCATCTGGCTTTAGTTAACCTTGTGTCGCCCTCACGATCCCCATGGAACCAATCACAACTATTTTGCGCCGGGGTGGTAATGAATGGAACCAAAAGCAACCCCCCCACAAAAAAAAACATACACACATTCACACAAAACGATACAAATCGTTCCCGTCACAGTGTGCGCACCCATTCAAGTATCGATTACAACGATTAATGCGAATCGAATTAATTTTCCGGTTCCGCAGACGCCATGATACGCGTTCCCAGTGGCGCTTGCCATCGAAATATAATCGAGTTGTGTTGTTTTCTTTCTCTCCCCTCTAGACGGTTATTTTAGCCATATTTTGATTACCCCCCTTTCCTCAGGTCGAGTTCGATTGGAAATGAAACCAAAGATGCTTAACGTGAGGATTAAAAAAAAAAACGATCACGAAAACGTTCGTTGCGTCTTGCGGTGAAGACAGATAAAGATCACCTTTTCAATGTGAAGCGTGTCAGCAGCAGCAGGCAGGGTAGGAGGACGGTTTCTTAATTTGCTAACTCCTAAAATGGAAGCAAAGGGTTGCCGCGCCTCATCCCACCTCAACCCCGGGTGTGTAATCCAATTTGCTGCCAAATAACATCCCATGCCATCTCCCACGATCCTTCGCCACGGTCGTTGCCGTTTTTTTGTTGTCTTCTGTTCACCCTTTCCACTCTGCTCTTATCAACATGATCGTGAACACGTATGCAAATACGCAGAAATCCGCGCGAGCGATTGGGAAACGCAACAACAACACCACTACTCCCCCGTCGAGTGGCCGCTGTCTTGGAGGCTGCACTGGACGCTCCCGATGTTATGCTGCTGTTATTTCATCCCGGCAGGAGAAAGGTCAATCCGCATGCCGCCTGTATTGTTTGGGTGCCGTTTGAATTTTTGCCGCCCCTTTTCGTCAGCTGTCGAAAGCTGAAACATTGTCATTAGTCGTGTTGTTGTTGTCGTTGTTGTTTGTCGAAGGGTGGTGATGTCGGGGTGTCGAGTGAGGAGTCCTTTGGTTCGATGTTGCCCGGCTTGCCCTGGTCCGCGATTATCTTTGTGCGAATCGAAAATCGGCTCCGGATGGCGATGGATGGCGTCGGCACACATGTTTGTTGTGTGTAGCTGGTTCTCTCGTGTAGAGAGCTAAAGGAAAGATGGGGAACGTATCAAATATCAAACATCAGTATCACTTTCTTTTTGTGCTGTAGATGTTTGTTTCTATTTTGGAAGGAAAAACAATTTGTCAGACAAGATGTGACAGCGAGGGTGGGGCGAAGGGGCAGCGATTAGATCGCTGAGCTCGTAAGTAAGAGCTGATGATGGTGGTCGTGGGTTTGGTACAGCATTGGCGCATTTGGATGAAGGGATGTTATCATCATGTTTATTATTGAAAATGTTTTGTTGATTGCAAAGTTGCTTCTAACTTGTAATTTGGGCACATTGTATGTCATTTTTAAAGAAGAAGAAAACATAGTATTTGTCGTACTCAGTGGATGAGAGCACGTTAAAAGTAAATAAGCAAAGTGTTACTGCTACAGCTTTTGCTGATTCTTGTGAGCGTTTACAATCTTCTTAAGAGCGTTCAGATAAAAACCATTTGGTCTGATTTAACGTATTGTTTGTATCCATTAGTATTCCAATTTTTAAGCCTACAGTAAACGAAAACTCATCCCGCAAAGTGGCATTCATCATTATCCTGCCAAAAACAAACCCCAGAACTAACTTTTCGTAATGTTTTGAGTTAAATGTTCCACTAACCGAGATTTTGCCTGTGGTTTTGAATTAAACCAAAACTCTTTTGTACGAATTTGTCACGGTTATCCCCCATTCGTTCACGATACAAAGACAGAAGCCTTTACTTTGGTTTTTTAGTAGCTGGCCGGCCATTGTCGCTAGTACGATTGTATCGTTTGAGCACGGGAAACTACAAAACGCCATTGCATAAATATTGTCCAATCTAAGGTATGAGATAGAAGGCGAGAGAGAGAGAGCAGAATAAGTGCACAGGCACCGGAAATTAATCCTTCCTATCTAGACCGTCTTTAGTGCAGCCATGCGCCACTTCTGCCCGATTCTGCAACACGGCGGAGGCTCGTTGCTCGTTATGCCGAAGCTTTGGTAGTAAAATAAAAGTTACGTATCCCTCAGTAGCATGGCGCCGACCGGAAGGGGCAGCAGCCATTGTCTGTGATTTGTTGAGCGGTGTTTCGATGTGGCTGGAATTATGTGTACGATAGTCTTTCGGATGCAAGCCAAGCGCCAAGAGCAGCAGAACGGCAGACCAGGAAGGGGTGAGCTTTCATTAAAGCTTAATCTAGCTTTTTGATTATGATTTGTTACATGGTTCAGTGGAAAGTTTGTTGTCTTTGGATTGGTACGATACAGACGCTTTTATTGCAATCAGGAAAGGGGCCACAATTAATTGCAAGGTATGCTTTCTTTCCTCTGGGATGAAAGTTATACATGCCGGACCGGTATCATTACAATGAGTCACTCTTATGCACCGGACAGACAATGGAACCATAAACATACGGTGCATTTGCAAACAGGCATTTAAACAAAATTGGAAACAATAATAACATACTACGAGTAAATCGCACCGAGAGGACATGACAGACATGACCTCCCTGTGGTATGCCCCTGAACAACCACCGAAAAAAAAAGAGACCAAATGATCGTAAAAATAACAAAAACAATAACGAAATAAACCCTAAAATACGTCAAAACTTTGTACGAGACAGGGGTAAAGAACCTCCAATAAGCGATGGAAGAAAAATGTGCTACAGAAAATGAACTTTATGGCTAAAATATGCCATCCGTCTGTCCGCGACCTTTCCGTGTCCGCGTTCGGCAACCGCAGGACACGGGCTGGCAGGGTTTGCTAGTTGGACGCAACATGGGCGCAACATTTGTTCCCATAACAAATGACTTCTTCGTGATGAGCCCGTATAATAGGCCCGCGGTGTGTGTGTTGTGTTTTATTCCTGTCCAACAAGCCACCCGTACACACCCTCTTTTTGAATGAGGTCCTGTGGGGCGGTAGAGCAAGAGTCACGGAGGGAACGAAAAACGCATCGAAGATCACCCCGCTGGGGCACGTTCATTATCAATTATTTTACCTCGTCGGCAACGAAGAAAAGGGGTTTTTTTCGATCCCTGTACCTCATGCACGAATAAGGTGCGTTTATGTTTTCTACCAAAATCGTGCAACAACGAAACAGTTGCGGCGCAGCGCAGGGAAACGCCGTTGAGATGTACCGTTTTTTGAAATAGCTCCCAAAACATCTTCCCGGTATCATACACGCACACTCGAACCAGGAAGAACCGAACCTATAAAATTGATGCCCAACCGTTCGATGGTGAAATGAGCAATCGTTAAAAGGCGTATGATAAATCGAGAAGTGTGACTATTAAGCAGCCCGCACCACGATCGGATGCTTCGCGCCGAACAAAACAAGCCTTAGATTTGAGATCAGATACAGATCCTTACCGGAGGCCGTAGTAGCGCAGTAGCAACCCTACGGTTGGAGGCTGTCCGACTGCCCAGCGGGATGTTTCTCCCGTCGCAGCTGGGAGGCGTCTCTGCTGATTGTGTCAATCAAAATTAAGCGATGAAACACAAGTAACCGAGTGTTGGAGTCGAAAGACAGTAAATTAATTTTATCTTCTCGTTTGCTTTCGAGGCTTTCCCGGCCGTGGTAGCCGGAGGTGGGTCCAGCGTTTAATCGACCGGGAGTTACAACAATGTTTGCCGGTTGTTCTGGCCGTGTAGTGGCTTTTGGGGGTAATTTGTTAACACGAGCGAAGGGATGCGAAGGGTGGACGATCTTTGGGTCGGGTTGGTCCGTTGAGGCGATATTTGATCTCCCGCATCATCCCGCTTGCACACGCGGCTGATTGGTGCGTGATTAATTCTGGGAAAGGGTCCGGCTTTTCCTTAGGACTCACCAGCCGATCTTAGCTGCTTCGTTTTGGTTCGTTGGTTGTTTCTTACCAAAACACAATTGATGGGCACTTTTGGGGTTTTAGAGGGAAGGTAAGGGTACATGCTGTGGGATCTGCTTAAAGGGATAATGCTTTTGAAATATGTATCGTTATTTATTAAACGTATTTCATTTGTTTCACTTTTAGAGTCTTTAAATTGCGTACCATGAACACATCAACAGAAGCATTTTGGTCTTGTGCTGGATGCAGTACAATGACCGTTTGCAACATTCCACCGACTGATGCATCTAACCAACACTGGATGCTTGCAATGCATCCTCACACTAGTCGCAGTCGAAGCAAAACTGTTTGCTCTATCATTGTCTTGAAAAAGAGTACGGTTCACGCAGGAAGAAAACTTTGCAAATACCTCGCAGCAGTAGCATCGCCATCGGGAAGTCGGGAAACAATTTCATCTCCCCCTTTGGAGGATGTCTCTGTAGGATTATGAGCTAGTTGAGTTTGCCAATTTTTGCCCTGCAACCAGCTGACGCCACAACACCGAGCGCGACATTGCATTGCCAGCCGTTTTCAACTGCTTTTGCTTTGGTGTTTTTTCCCTGATGCTCTACGCCAGCAGAGGGACCAGCGCGAGGTTATGCACCATTTGCCATTACTCTCGTTACGGTTTACGCGCCGTTTCTTGGCGGGCACAAATTGGAAGGTACGAGAGTGTAAAAATTGGGAGGTGAACGACTTTTTCCAGCAGTTTCGGTGATCTAAAGGGTGATCCCGGGGTGCGGCCTGTTGTGCTGCTGCCACCACTGCCGTGTACTGCAGTGTGGTGTAAAGAGAAAAGTTTTTAATTCATTTTGCTACTGGCACCGACTAGCGGCAGTGTGCTTCAATTACAGTTTATGCCACCAGAGAGTAGTTTGTTTGTTTTAAACTGTAGATTGTAAATTGTAAAATGGGCACTGGTAATTGAAAACAGGGAGCAATGTATAACTTTGAAACAGTTTCATTAAACATGAACGAAACACATCTTCAGTGTCTGAGAATGGAGAAACGATATATTCGTGTTTTTTATCCGCAAACACTCCAGAGAAGCTCCTACTTGATTGCTTTACGTTATAATCGCGCAAAACATCCATGGAAAAGTGCACTGGAAAACATCAAACACTATCCGACGTATCAAGGAGTTTGGCTATGGTCAAAAGCGGCGATTCAATTGTCTGTACACTTGAAGAAGCTTACGTTTTCTTTTCTTCCTTTAATCTGATATCTTGTTTCGTTCGGGACGTTTTCGTTAACGGGTCAGCAGCAGCCAAGAAGCGTCGATGCGTAATTCGATCCGTTGTTGGATTCCGTTGAGTGCACTCACCAGTATGAGTTTGAGTAAAAACAAAGATGAATTGATTTTACGCTGAGAACGGGTGTCTGCTTTATTCAGTTTTTGTAATAGTGAAACAACTTAATGTTATTTGGAAACGTTCCACACACAACCACAAAGAGTCCATCTTCTTGAAGAATTCATGAAAATGCTTGTTCTCCGTACAACTCTTTCATATTATAGACTTGTATTTGTACGCAAGCTAAGGATGATAAAAGCTAATTCCTGCTGTCATGCAGGTCCTAGTGTCATGAAGCTTCGTGCTTAGTGCTAGCATAACTCCTCAGATCGTTGCACAGTATCTCAGTGCGTAGGTACAGCTGCTACTGCTACACTTGCTCAACATTAGACGGGGACTTTTATTAGGAACTACCAACTGCAATGGAACTGCTCATAAAAGTGCACACACAGAGACACGCTACCATATTGCCGACAGTATATTCTTACGATGTCAATCCCCACCGCAATAATGGGATGCGAGTGTCCGGTTTGTGGTCGAATGTGGACATTTTTCTCCGGTGGGTGGACATCCCCAGCCAGGGAAGAGCTTTATTGCGGAACAAGAAATGTTCATTTTCCCCGTGGGATATGTGTGGGACGAGCTTTCTGTTCGTGCTGCTGGGCACAATTGCTAGCCGCCAGCAACCATTAAGACGTCGCTAAAGCATGGTTTTATGCCGCAAGGACGCAAAATGGACAGCACCAACATAATGCTCAAAGTGCAATATTGATCTTCCTACCACTTTTCTTCGAAGGCAAACGGTTGTGTGGTCAAGATGTTTTGATTGCTTCGAATAATGCTTTCCTTCCTAAACTCTTCTAATCCCGCCATTGAATGTGCGAACATGACTATAAATATTAGGAGCAGCAAGAAGTAAATGCAACTTAATATACAATGCAATGGGTAAGTTAGCTTTCATTCGAATCGTCAAAGCCACACCCGGCCACCTATTCATCATGTTTAGCCACACGAACACCAGGGTAGTTAGGGCCGCCGGAATTGGCCGTCATAACACTGCCAAAGCCAAAACACTTCGTCACCTTTCGAGTCTCCCAATGCCAAGGGGAGCTGTCAAAGCCTCAAAGCATTCGGGAACCCCTCTTGAAGAAAAGGTGATGATTTGGCAAGTTCCGTGGGCAAGTTGAGATTGTTTGTTTTGAGGGAGTCCGTTCTGGGAAGACGTCCGGTGGGAATTTCGGAACCCGAGTCGATCCCGACGCACGAGTCACGAATCGCGGAGCGTGTAAATTCATGCGGTGTCAGATGCAATCAGTCGCCCGGTGACGTTACTGGGTGACGCTTCGAGAGCCCCGTCCTCATTTACGCACCGCAATGTCCCAGATTACAGCACGGTATGTTTGGCGGTTCATTACATCGCTTTTGGCACCACCAAGTTGGCTAGGGTGAGCGCGTTTTCATAAATTATTGACTTTTTTCAGCCCGGTTTTTTGGGGATCTACCGAACGCTGCATATCACGCCATTGCTCCACGAACTAGACAATATGAAGGAAATATGAAGAAGGGAGAAGGGGAGAAAAGTGTTTTCATAAATCATGCTCCCTCTTGGTAAAGTGTCCAACGAACGAGAGGTGAGAGAACGCACAAAAACTGACGAATAAGCATGCTAGGAAGGAAGTAGGGGCTTTGCTCCACGACGACAGCCTGCAGAAGAGCAGCATCCTGCCTTGACGGATGGGACAAACAAAGAAAATTGGATTTTCGCGCCTTCCAAAAATGGTTGGATAAAGTTTAATATTTACGGTTGTGCGTGTGTACTTTTCTGCTCAATTTAATTGTATTGAAACACATCCCATTGGCAACCCAACAAGAATATCGCCTATAGCTATATTGATATTATTGATATTGAAAGCATGATGGAATAAGAAAATATGTTTCAAAAATCCCACGTACAAGCATAACAGAGCGACTGAAAGATGAAGCAGCGACAATCGTTGATCGAAGAATGCTTTAGAGAGAAAGCATCATCTGATCTGAGATATATTTATAAAGAGAGCTTTAGTCCGATTAGAACTGGACCAGAAACATCGACCGAACGCGACGCATTGATCCATCAAAACGAGTAAAAGTTCCGTTGGAAGCCGGGCCAACGATTGCCACGGTTTGATATATTTGTCATAAGCATAAAAACCTTGAGCCGAAGCAAGGAGTAGCAATTCGGAACGGGAGAAGCCTTTCTTACCGCAAACCGATGGTTTATTGGATTATTGATAGCAAGCGTTTGACGATCTCAGCGTAGAAGCTGTAGGCGGTGTCTTTAGTGCTGCGGGCAGATGCGAGAACAGTAGATCTTTTCCCAAAACCGAACAGAATCAATGTTAATCTCCTTCAGACGAACGCACAGGATTGCACGGTTCGTAAAGCCGACCAACAGACGACAACACAATTTTCCCACCGGTGCTACCTAATGTGAATTCCATCATTAATCTTACACGGCATTCCTTGCTCTTCTGCTTGTTGGTTGATCCGCGCGAAAGGCGGGGTAGGTTTTTGGGTGGATCACTTACAGACGATCCGTGGATCAGCGGGTGCGATCGCGATATAATGTGCGGAACCCATTTTTATGCGTACCATTATTCTATTCACTCGGTTTTATCCAAACTTTCCGAGCCCCATATTAGGGAACTGCTCTCCGGTTTTCCAAGCTGATCTGACGCTTAAACGAATCGTTTAGTTTTACCCCCTCTGTACCGAGACGATAACAAACCCGACCTGTCTCGCGGCAGCCAGTTTGTGGCAGTGGAATAAATAATGATATTCCGTTTTATTCATTCATCATCATCTCACCTGCGTGGTTGTTGGCGTTTGCGTAGTTCGCTTTCCAAGTGATTCTTCGTGTTGATCCGAGAATATGGAATTAAACCGTTTCGCTTCTCTTTCAATGGTGGAACGCGCGGGCTGATCGATACCATGATACTGATATCGACCGCAAAATAACGCCAGCACAAAAGTCGTAGTGATAGTGATCAGATATGCTCTTGAACGCGAGTGTCTCGATGAAGCAGATCGAAGGCTTGCCACTATCGATGACCGCGTGGCGTGCGCCCAATCGCGGAGTGGATTCCAACTGCGATCGAAAAAAACAAACCCCTGATCAAATAGATATGTCTTTGCTGTGGTGTTTAAGCAGCTTCGATTGCTTAAATTGCTTTCAGCCATCGGTAAACCGGCAGGATCTCGCGGTCGCGGTATAATTGGCTAAACTAAGCATCGATCCATTGCAAAAGCGGCAGCACAAGATCGACGACTCCAAATACACAAAGCGCTACACCACAAAGCGAATTGTGCGGTTGGTATTTGGACTGTGTAGCATCACGGGTTTAGGAAGTTCTTAGGAAGTTCCTCTGCGAAAAGGTATTATACCGAGCTTAACCATAACAGGGATGGCTTTTAATGGGCTTCTCTATTTTCTATTTGTTACGGTCCAACGCTAAGCCGATGGTGCTTCAGAGAGCAACAGATAAACTTTAGACGGAAAGGAGTGTCCTTTGGTAATTATGCTGGTAAGTCTTCGTTTTTGCATCGTAACGCACTCACTCTTCTCATCTTTCGATGGTTCTTGTTTCTTCTAGCATCATTCAGCTAAGAAAACTGCGAGACGAAAGAGTATTTCGCTTAATACCCAACATAGACTTCCAGCATAGTAAAGTGGACAGCTTAAAGTCATCGCGCAGAGGGAAGATTTTTGGTATGCGATAAGACACGTACTGGGAAGGTGAACGAAACGAAAAGAATGGACAGAAGATCAGAAGACGCGGCTTGCGGTGTACGAATAAGACGATTACGACTGTGTGACGTTTTGGTGTGGTAAACCATTATCACCTTTTGGTCGTTTGATGATGGTCAGTTCGCCTTACCCCTTAAGGCAGCTCCCCGATCATTCAGATTGTTTATTAAGCTTGATTATCTCGCTGGTTTCAATCAGGCTTGGGGGCATTTCGTTCGTGTGTGAGGTTTTTTTGTTGTTGTTTAGTTAGCACGATCTACCTTTCAAATTAGGAATAGAGACTGCATTTGGACGGGGTTGATTGTGAAAAATGGGGAAGTCATTAGTAGGAAGCAATAAATTCAATCAAGCAGAGTTTAGCGCAGCAAATTGGCGAAAGGAAACAAACATAAATAAAGCGACACAGGAACTGAGCATTTAGGTATGGGAGAGGATGAGCCACTTAGGATGGGATCAAATTAATTTCTCCTAATAGTTCATTAAAAAACGAAATTAGAACAACTAGTTTAACAGCCTGATACATTTTAGATGATCTTTAAAGCGATCAGTTGGCTCGAATGTCTTTGAAGTCGGCAACTTGTTGCTTCTCTTTGTAACACCCACCATTTGTTTCGTTCGTCGCTGACTCCTTATCCCGTGATGCTCATGCTGGTTGGGTTGTGTCGTAAAAAAGAAGAGAGATAATATTTTTATAGTTTAATTAAGTTGCTATAAAATGCAAAGTTAACTCGGGCGGGAGCAAAAGCAAACCAGCGGGTGAACCGGATCAAAGTAAATGCTTGATACACCCCTGATTCCACGGGGTCCACTGGTTTTATTGTCGAAATATTGTTTTATTTCCGTTGGTGGCCATCTATTTCGTAGATCTTCGGTGTTGAAGTTTTTCGTAGAAACTAGATTGACTAAACAACAACGGCCTAGAGCGCCATACGGGCGTCATCGTACGCGAATTAGAGAGATTGTAAGAAGCAGTGTTTTTTCGGTCAAAAGTTTATGTTCCCCGCAGTTGATATCGATCGTGCGTGTTTCGGCGAGTGTCATATGGGAATAAAATTCTTACCCCGTTGCGAGTGATTCAAATGGGCTGGTGAAAGCGGAGAGCTGTCTAATTACCATCAGCGGAATGCCATCACGACTTGGCAGGGGGTTTCACATGGGTGGAGAAATATTAATAACGTAAGCAATGGAGGTTGATGGTTATCAGCAGTGTGCCTAAAGCCTGTGTCCAATTCAACTGTCCGACAATGGATACGAAAGGGAGTGTGTTGGGAGTACGTTGAATTTCCTGCCCCACATCCCTTCAACGGTAGCATGGATCTTTTATTCCCTTCAAATGTGTGTGGGTGCTGTATGTATGGTGGCTCGCGAGAGTAATTGTGGATGCGTTTGTTAAAAGGGTCATTACAGAGGGTGGCGTAGCGTAGGAGCGCCAGTTGAGTTGAGAAAAAGCCCTCCAAGTTCCCAGAAACCATCAATGCGTACCTGCAGTCAGTCTGAAGGCTCGGTTCGTTCGCTTGGACGCTAATTTGCATGCATCGCCCGAAAGAACCGGGAGCTCACGTTCCAGCGCTTCTTGGAGTTTCGAGACAGAGCTGACGGTTGACAGCAAGTGGACAGTTGGTCCTCAATACGCTTGTGGTCGGTTTTCGACAGCGTCGGCTTCTTGTCCAAATGGGCACGAGCTGATGGGGACATTTATTGTTGTTAATATTATTTTTATTAGCAATAAATAATTTCAATAAAGGGCCGACTCGTGGTGCGACGTATTTCGGGAAGGTCCCCCGACTCGTAGCCGCAGATCGACGATAGGCCACTTGAATGAGGGGAGAAATCATTACAGTTGAAACGTAATGACGGGTGGTCAGCTAGTGAAAAGACTTTGGGCTACGATTGTCAAACTCTTACGTCCCACGGCAGCTTACGTCGTCGGGGAAGTCAAAAGGCGGTTGACAACTTCGGTTAAACGATCTAGAAGCTGATCAGAAACCGATCCACACTGCGAAAGAGGGCAATCAAAGGCAAAAAAATGCATCCAATGGATGCTTTATGAAGCAGAACAAACATAATCTAATTCCACGCGTGCATGCGTACATTGTGATCGGGTAATGACGTTGGGGTCGTGGCGCATAAATTGTCCGATCGTAACGATTTGATACGCATGGCTCAATGTTGGGTGTGTGTGTGTGTTACGGTCAAATAGTTAGACATGGTTATAAAAACTAATTTTAGATCAAATTTAATAGATTCAATTATTTATACTGCTACCTCGCAGCGCACTGAAACTCTAAAAGATCTTTTCGATTAATTCTAATACTGTACAATATGTTTTGCAGTTTTTTCCTTGCTACTTGTTCTTTAATGTGTACAAGTATAATTGTTTAAAGTTCCCGCTTTTAATGAACAAATATCCCATTTGCTTTGCCATTAAGCCCATTAAATTGTTTGGTTATGGTCGCTTTATTACGATGTTTTGTTCTTTTCTACCTCGACCCCGTTAGTTCCAGCCCACCGACAATCGGTGGGGTGTACAAAAGTACCCCTTTTTGTTTCAATTAGCCGTACCCATAAATAATGCATATTAAATCACCCAATCGTACGCCGAATCCATCGTGTTAATTTGACACTACAGGTCCGCCCAGCCGTTTACTGCCCTCTTCCAAA
This sequence comes from Anopheles melas, assembly GCA_000473525.2. Lineage (NCBI taxonomy): Eukaryota > Metazoa > Arthropoda > Insecta > Diptera > Culicidae > Anopheles > Anopheles melas. The sequence continues at coordinate 3,652 of KI920781.1, read as the reverse complement.
CCCAATGGATTGTCAGATGCTGGAGCATGTAAATTAATCGTGAATTATACCGTCCCAGTACAATTGCTTTCATGAGCGCTAAACCCGGTGCCTAGGCCCAGAACATTGTCCAAATAATAAATCATAATCAACCATTCGTTGCACCGCCCCGTGTCTATTTCGATGGGGCGCTTGGTACCGCTCCTCACTTGATCGGAATGTCAGAATCGAAAACTGTAGGACCTGTCTGACAGCTGGAACTATTATTACCAGAACGAGTGGAGGCATCAACACACTCGAAAATGGTTTGCTTGTTTGAGGTTTTGTTTGTAACACCAAACCATGCGATGAATAGGAATAGTAACAGCACCTCTTAACCAAACCCGTTGTGGATCTAGCCGGCCGGCCGGTTGGTTGAGCACACGACTCGTTTGTTACAGATTTTTATGCAAATTAACCTTACCATCAAACAGGCATAATGGAGAGCATTAAAATTATGCTAAACACCACAACACAAGCTCCCCCTTTGGCCGTGCTTAAGTGGGCCCTACCCCAGTCTCTTGCGACCCGATAGTCGCAAGGCCCTATTGTGGCCCGTGGGGGTCGTTCTTGCTTGGGCAGTTTTAAACTGCGAGCGAGGAAGGATGCCTCACCATGGCTGCCGTGCTGCTCTCTTCGTCGTCATCGCCGTTGTGTTGACTGTTGGAAATTAATTTATTATTTACATGCGCTTTTCTGGCAAGAGGTGGAAAGAAAAGATTACGTGTCCAAAGTCTATTGAATGTTTAAGCGCGTCGTTGTAGCTGTTGTTAATGTTGTGACTGCGGTTAGCTGGGTAGAGGAAGCGTGACCAAGGTGTGCTTGTGCAGGTATGAGGCGGTTGTTGCGGAAAAACATAAATTTTTAAATGAATGCGAAGGGTTTTTATTATGATGTTACTCGTGTCTCGTGATGGAAGATTGAATCATTAGCACCAGAATAGAGGAGGGAGCGGGTTTGGGGGGATAGGATTGATATATAAAAAAGGAAGAGAGTTTTTGGGAGAAAGACAGCTAGACGACAAAAAGGTGAAAGTTGGTTTCCAGTGGGTGCAAAACATATTAAATGCCATTTAAGGAAATTGCTTGACATAAGTATTATTCACAAACCAAGTTATTGACTGGACGAGCATCCACTGGTTTGTTATACAGGCTTAATTAATCGTGAAAGCAAATGATTAATACACAACAATATATCATCGTTCGAACTAGAACCAATTTTTTTTAACCGGTTATCTAAGAGCTTCCCAAAACATTCAATAAAGGTCAGGAATCCGTTTAATTTTTAATTAAATCTCATTACGCTTCAGAAGACTCTGGTAAAGCTAAAAAACAATTATGTCTTGTCCACGGCATGTTTATCGTTTACGCTAGACATTGGAACGCACACGCGTATGGAGTAACTGGCGATCGGTCGATAGTGCCGGTTTGATTATGGTGCTTGGTGCATGATACGCTCAACAGAATGCGACAGCGACCTACGATACGCCATCACGAAACGTTAAATGGTGAAAAATTTAATTTTGGATAAAGGCCCCATTCTGCTTTCCCCGTCGAAGATATTCCCTGCTTTTCGTCAGCAAATTCTGGTTCGTCTAGGTCGCACACAAGCAGTACCGAGTTTGGAGATTTGGCTTACTCACGAGCAACTTTCGCGTCACCGAATGTGCAACGAAATGGAACGGAGTAAAAACCGTCTACGATTTCTGAGAGTAATGGCTTCCTTTTTTGCTGGCACCAAATTGCCAGTGGGTTTCGTTTAATTTCATCAACTATTTGCAGCAGCCAGCGGATGAGAGTCGACGGGTTGAAGTGAATCTCGGCAATCTTTAATAGATATTTCAGAAAGCAGAATCGTCGCTTCAAAGTGATGTCATATCGTCTGACCTTTAAGCGAGCGAGCTTTAAACTTGTCTATTTTTTGCTCCAAAATATTAAAAATACTCCACGGCAGTGTGCCGTTTGCACATCTTTTGAATAAGCAATTAGCTCTATTGCTCACGCTGAATAGAGTCACTGAGGAACGATTAAAAACCCAAAAATGGTGCACCGAATTCTTCAGGAATCTCACGAATCGGGCCAAACAAAGTGGGCAAATTGTCAGTGTCTTGTTTCAAATTCAGGATGGCAGATAATCGCACCATTTGCCCATCACGAACGTAAAATATCGTGCCCAATGAATGTTTTAAGATGTCCATTAAAAAATGTTGATATACAGTACGCTCCCGATTCCCTTACAAAAAAGGTTGTCTGTAAGCATTCCAGCTCCCAAATAGAAACTCAATGGCCAACAGCCAAGCAAAGAAGTAATCCCATAAATCGTTGCCTATTTAAACTATGCGTGATCCCGAGTACCACTCGAGCGTTCTCTTGATCGGTGATTGACTTGCGTGCTCGCGAAGAGTGCTACCAAAAGCAGTATTCTCTGCGTCGTCCGCATGCATGATTTGGATATTTCATTAGAAGGTTTGAACGCATTCGAACGTTGTCAATCAGATGGTAGGCGTTTCGTTTAGTACTTCAGCAGATGCTGCTCGCTAGAAGCAGTTTCCTCTTTGCGGGTGGAATGAAAGTAGCGCTTTCTTATGACCCTCCCTTAACCGGCTATTGCAGTGCAACCATTTTCGAGATAGTGTGCACTCTCTAGCGCCACTCAGCAGCGCACAACAGCGTGGAGATGGAGCGCTTTGCACTAACAAAGGCACAATTTCATTCTTCAAACACCGCTCAGCCGTTAGAACGGTTCAAAAGCTCATAAAAGCATGTGATATGTTAATTATAGCGTTCTGCTTCATCTCCAGCCCTGGCCCGCGGTGGAAGATGAACTCTCCGGCAAAGCGTTTTGTTTTGGCCGCACCACGAACAGGTCGTCTTTTGCTACATTCTCAGCACTCACCGTGAACGTGTCAGTACCTCGTCTCGTTCGTTTTGCCGTAACGCGCTGATGATAAGCGCAACAGATGCGCCCGTTCTCCATCTGACTTCTAATGGTTTTGTCTCAAGTCTTCAGCAGCAGCAATGAGTGAGCAAAAACCCCTTCTAGGGAAGATGGAAAAAGGAAAACCAACACTAAGACGTTGACCTGCTAACCGTCATGGGAATTTGAGGTATTAGAATAAACAAAACCGCTTCAAATGAAGAAGCGTTAAATGCGGTCCGCTTCGAGTGGAGATATGAATTGATACTTCTAACAGTTTAACCATACCGCATGATGCTGTAAATGGCCGGTTGCATTACACAGGTGGCATTCTTTCACCGCCAAGTATGAGCCTGTATTGCTGCACAAAGTCCCGTTTTTATTTCGGAGCGGTTTTTGTGTTCCGATTCCATCCCACTAACGCGCTTGCAGGCAATCCACCGTCCACCGGACCGATGTGCGATCGATGGCGTCGGCATACGATAGATCATCAATCACGACGGACGAGGGCGACTTAACTGCTCCATCAGAACATGTAACCGATCATTCCGGGACCGTATGTAACAATACATCATTATCGTAGTGTGCACAGTTAAATTGGTCGTTGTTCGCTGGAGAAAATGGATCCGTGCCCCATTCTTGTGTTCTTGCTGCCCCAAAGTTATGCTAAGAAGGATTGGGTGGGTTTTGCGCACCGCATAACTCAAACACACACGCG
>KI920780.1:2007-14836 GCA_000473525.2 Anopheles melas | reverse complement strand
CAATCGAGTCTGCACAAAATTATGCTATGACAAATGAGTTTGCTTTCGATTTAATGTTTCTTTAGGGTCTCGGTTGTTCTGTACGTTTGTGTAGAATAAGTTTGTTAGATGTTATGGGAACATTAATGTTAATTTAGAAAAATATAGCGACACAATGATTGTTCTTCTCTGGAAAATTGAATACACTTCGACAAATAGTAATAACAGATTTTTGGTTTGTAGTGCTTTCAGCACTTCTCAAAATATTCTCGCGGGACGCATGCGGCCCACGGGCCGCCAGTTTGACATACCTGGTCTAGTGCAACCGATATATAATAAAACCAATTCCATTTCCTCGCGACAACAGTTTAACAATACCATCCCACTCCATTTGATTGCATATTTCAACGATAATTGGTTTTTTGTCTTGTTCGCAAATTCAATTTGACAATCAATAAGTAGGTAATCACTTACAATTTCGATAGGGTTGTTGAGTTTAACAATTGAGTTCCACTTGAAGTGCTTCAGCAATATCGTACCAAACTATCCCACGAATACAAGTAAATATGCAAGAGACATACGGCGTAATGGAACGTAAGAAGCACGAAGGGTTTTGTCAGGGGAAGCAATCATTGGGAAGATTTTCGATATCATAAATGTGTTTCTCAATAAAAACAAATTGAAAAACCACACAGTACCTATCGCTATATTGGCAGTACACGCGAATTCGCCAAAGAAACCAAGTGCACTGAATTGTCCGTGAGCGGTAAATCATTTCACATTCAATAAATATCAATTGCGAATAATTTACTTGATATCCATCGAACCGTTGCAGCAACTGATCACAAATATAGACTTTGAAAAAGGAGAGTGATGCGAGTGCAAAGAGAAATGCGTTGCGAATGGTGAAACAGATAGGAAAAGTAGAATGTATAGCGTCCGATTGGCAGCATTGTTAGTGTTTTCCGCCGATTTGCCCGACCGTACACTGAATGTCGGATTCTTGTGTCGGCTTTCGTCTATTTTCTTACGCGCGTCAGCCATCGTCATCGAAGAGCGCTCAATCGAGTGGAGGCAGTGGTGAATTTTGCTTTGATGAAAATTCAACGGTTCGTTATGGCGAGCGTCGAAATTGCTGGTCCACGAACAGCAATGGCAGGAAAAATTGCATCAAAGCGAAACTTCGCCAGCTCGCTTTACCGCTCGTATTGGTCCCGGGGTAGGGGAATAGGGCTGGTTAGATTGGCAGTGGAAGCTGTGGAAAATAATGAAGAAAATAACGGCATGATTCCACTCAACTGTTAGCAGACGCGTCGTTGAGCCACGTTCTGCTGATCTGATGAAGCGCAACATTCAGTTTATTTTATATCTTTAAAATATGAAGAAGCACGTCGTACAGGAGGCAAAGTTTCTGCAGGTTCGATAGGATTTGGGATTATTAGTTCTCGAAACGGTAACGTCTTCCCTTGGCGAGCTGGGAGTAAGATCATCCAGTCTCGTCTGCACCGAGAGTACAGTCGACGAAAGGTAATGGTTTCGAACTGGGATCGCTTGGAAACATGTTTGAAACTTCATTACGACCGAATGAACAATCTTTCTTGCATGACGCAATGAGGAGAATGTGTATAGTGAATGAAGGCGTCTTTTTCTATATTTAGCCTTACGCAGACGAAAGTTCTGTGCAAAATTGTTGGAATATTGCATTACTTGCACGATGGAGGTAAATGAGTATTCACATATTTCAGTAACAACCTAATAGCAAATAGTTTGAATCTTACATGGATTATACTGTAACTACAAGCCGTAGATTCAGTGATCATGTTGAAGCGAGCGTGAAATGCTGTGTAATGGCTATATCACTAAATTCTTCTTTTGATCGATTTCGTTTATTGTCATGTTTGTCATGGTTTAACGATTAACAGGACCGTACCATGTTGTACAAGTATTAAGGATTTGTTTAGTCAATCATTAGTGCAAAAGAATAGATGAGGATTGGACTCGCCTGGTCTTGACGAAACTGACAGGTTTTTTTCAATAAACAATGAATCTTAAAAGTACGTACTGCTTGTAAAATGCCGAAAGAGTCAAATACAAACCTAAGTAGATTAGTAGTTAAATAAGTAGACAAGTAATTAAACCATTGAGTTTATAAGTTAGTAAGAAAGTGAATGAATACATTTGTAAGTAAGTAAGTGAATAATTCAATAAGTAAGTTAATGTTTAAACAGTTAAGGTTTCTTCCTAAGATAATTATTTTTATTTTTTATCCGATCATTCATTGAGCGATCTGAAACATGAATATATTCATGGCATGTGATATAAATTATCTCAAAACCGCTAGACACTTTTTTATAGATGAACTCATTATAAGTTACGATGGTGGCAAGGTAGGTAAAGTACCGATGTAATTTAATCTCTTGAACTACCTTTCGGCTTGTTTGTAGATTTTGAGAGGACTTGTGTTTAATGAATCAGCTAGAGACATCTCACTCTAATTTCATGCTGCATAAATAACCGAAAAAGGTGCGACAGTTATTGCCTACCCTGACCCATGCCAAGTGTAAGGCAAAAAGATTGGTAGCGGTGTCAGGTAATTATTCCAATAAATATGAAATTTCACTTCACTGGAGTGTGACTATCGACTTAATCACCGAAGCACCAACGCCATCACTATCGCCTGGAACCGTGAGAACGAGTTGAAACGAGCACGAGATAACATTAAAAAGGATTACATTAAATTCGTAAATCTTGGCACCATTAGAACGAGGATTGTCGGGTCTTTTTTCAAGCTATTTGTGAAGAGCCAATAGAAGCGGGAGCCGATGGTGCCCTCGCAAACAGTTGACCTTTTGGTTGAAATGGAATCCACCGCTGATGTTATTTTTCTCCCCAACAATCCTATTTTGTGCCCTTCCCGTGTTTCCTTCGTCGCAATTTCGTATCAGCATAGGGCAACAGCTCGCTTTATCTAGCGTCGTATATCTTGGCCAATTACCAACATCCTCCTGCGAGATAGGAGTAAAGATGAAGTTTGGGCATTCCTTGGATGATTTTAATACTACATCCCTTTCATTCGACGTACGTGGTCACCCAACAGTAGCAATGCTGGTTGGCTGACCTGCTGCGATTCAATATTAAAACATAATAATTCATTTTCCAGCACATTGGTCACGTACGAAGCAAAAGTTAGAGTTTGTTTCAGTTGCTGTTTTTTATTCGGAACGTTGAGGTTTTTTGTAGTAGGTTTTTATTTCGACACGGGTAGTATGCTTATTCGATTTCAGTTCGCGTATGTGTGATCGCTGTGGCAGCGCATAATACTAACACGTATGAAGCTGTACGGTTGTCTCATGGCTTGTTCAGTTCATTTTACAGCAGCTGTTGTGAATCATAAAGCATTGCGACTGTTTTTTAAACGACTCTTTTGGTAAGTCTGCCGTGGTTATCCATAGCTAGCTGTCCTTGCCAATGCACAGTATAAGTAGCATTGACCGGGATGAAAACGTTTTATTTTTTTAATATTTCAAAACCGGGAGTATTTTTGCTTAAAAGTAGAGACTATTACATACACAGTACAACAACAAAGAACAAAGTTATTCTGATTGGGTAAATCTTTTTACACTGATATTTTGAAGGAAATCGATGTTTTAACGTCTTATTCATGAATCAAAAATAGTAGTAAAAATAGTACCAGCAAATATAAATGTATAAAAAGAAATTTAAAAATCAACATCAAAAGACGTGACAATGTATTCTGTGGCATAAAATGATATCGCTATGGAGTAAAATAGGGTCATACACAAAATATCAAAACACATCAAATAAAGGGGCAAAATGGATCACAACATTGGACTTTAGGTTTTGGTTTAAACTCTGCAATCTAGGTAGAATAGCAAGCGTGGAGATTTAAGTTTTGTAATAAAGTGTTTTGTTGAATAATTTAGTATTTACAAGAGAGAGAGACAGTGAATAATTTAGTAAATATGCTGGACTATTCATCCATAGTAAATATGCCTCATCATTTTGCTCATGTCAAAACATACCGACCATGTTTCCCCATGCTGGACCGACTTTTTTTAGCCCAAGCGGCACATTTTACAAACTTTAATTTTAAAAACTTCTGTTCAATAGCTCAATTATAAACGATGTGTTCTGTACGGTGGTTCAACTTAGACTCTAACATTTATTGTTCATGCATTTCGCTGTTCCTATTTACGTACGCGTTCTCACTAACAATTACTCTAATCGTTCCTTAGATTATGGCTACTTGTATGCTATTAACTTTTCTGCATACATCTAGGCGCTAACAACTTCATTTAAACAAAAATGCTTACTTTTTTCACATATTTTGCATATTTTTTCTTTAATGAATGACATGTGCCGGGATACACATCCTTTTTTTCTCTAGTCATTTTTTTTAAATTTTTAAAGTTAATTAGGTCAATGAGACAAATTCTATAGTCTTAGACAAGCCATCATGCGGGCAGTTTTGTGTAGAGTTGTTAAGTCGTAAGAATAAACAATATACTTATCATGGGCTCAAATCTAGATTAGACCATGTATCAAAGAGATTCCCAAAGATTTCTTTACCGCACCCACTGGTGGTAAGAACTGAACGTACCCACTGAATAATGTTTAGTTGGTGGTAGTGGTAATGTATATTGAAGTGGTAGTGGAATGGTTTAGTTTATTTTTTATTTTTAACAAAACGTTTTATTCTAAATGAATTGATTATTTGATAAATGTATTTGAAATCCAAATAACAAAAGATAAATGTTACATACATTATTTATGCTGTTAGAGTTTTATAAAATAATTATCAATAATTATAAATAAGCCAAAACAAATGAAAAGAAGTAATGATTTTAAAACCGAAATGGTAATGTATATTGAAGTGGTAGTGGAATGGTTTAGTTTATTTTTTATTTTTAACAAAACGTTTTATTCTAAATGAATTGATTATTTGATAAATGTATTTGAAATCCAAATAACAAAAGATAAATGTTACATACATTATTTATGCTGTTAGAGTTTTATAAAATAATTATCAATAATTATAAATAAGCCAAAACAAATGAAAAGAAGTAATGATTTTAAAACCGAAAACAATTTGAACAACAATAGAAATCCTTAAACGCAGCTCAAATCAACGTAATATTACAAAACAAGAACTACAAGTAGAAAACATGAACTTAAACACGGACAAAATAAACTGACGTGTCGCTCAGCACGAATAAAGTCAATAAACGCGGCGAAAGCCATTTTCGGTAGGCAATCACGAACGGCTTTGAATTCATGGCAGGTACAAAAGGATCAATGGTGATAATGTGGGTTTGAAGATCTTCTATGTCGAACATTGACAATGCGCGGAGCAATCTCGACGGGACTACAATAAATTTAATTCGGAATGTTTTAGTGACTCAACGCACAGCGTCCATCGTATTCAACTTAGACCCTCTAGAAGCACAAAGATTATTCTTCTTCTTATACTTGGCGAAACGTCCTACGCGGATATGCCGGCCTATACAGTCTTTCGTTACTTATTACCACGCAGCCGGATAGGCAGTCCTTGCTACGGGGAGACGGTCCATTCTATATTTGAAACCATGACGGGCATATTATCTAAATAACTGACATATTGTGCGAGAACCTGTATTTTTGTACTACCAATTTTCATTTAAGTTATCTTAAACATATCCGAAGCGTACCTTGTTGTACAAAAATATTTTATCATTCATTTTTTGTAAAAACTTGCGTTGTTATTTTGTTTTGTATGAGTTTACTTGAAATACGATGAAATAATGATGATAAACAATACACGGTCTGTTTTTGATAAGTGCATAAGTAAACGTTTGTAAATAAATACTTTGAATTCTTTACAAAATGAATCAAACTATAAACTGAAACATGTTGTTAAAATTTGATCCTCGTCAGGGCATGGCTAGCAATGCTCAGCCGTTAACTAGCAATGCTCAGCGCTGCATGCAATGGCTTGCAGGGATGTCAATCATTTGTGAAAATAACTAGAATGTCAGCCACGCCAATGTCACCACCAGTCATTTACGTCACCGTCATCGCTCATATGCACAGCTTTCAATTAATATCATAAAAATGGACCACGTCCGGTTATTAGGTTTTTTAATACGCCCTGCCCATCATCGCACGCACAATCTGTATGGAATAGTCGATCATAAAGTGAGGCTGTTATTGTGTTTCTCTTTTTTTTTGCGGAACGAAAGGCCAGCGCATGACGTATTTCTGTTTTTAATTTCGTCACTGTACATCGCTGTAAATGAGTCTTGTGCAGTATTTTTCCCCACGAGTACGACAAACAACGAAATGCATCGATGCTTGGTCGAAAAAGCAAATGGAAAGAAAAAAGGAAGCATTGAAAATCGTAAACACAAAAAAGTAAACCTGGAACATTGAAACAAAGTAACAGGTGAATGAAGCCAGGAAGCGGAGGCTAGTGGGGTCGCGCATTGAGAAGGAAATCTCGACAACATGAAAGAACACTGCAAAATTAAATATTTTAGGTCCCGCAGAAAATGCTTTGATCATTTATAATTACGTGAGGGCGAAATTGGAATAGCTGACGCGTCCAGTGCAATGCCGATTGAAAGAAAATTCAATCCAAACGCTCTTTCAGCGATCCACGTCAGTGTAAACCGTCGAGTGCACGCATCCTGAACGTTGTTCGATTATTTGAACGAGTATAGTGGGATGTATATTTTTAGTTGGATTTTTTGTGCGATACGCAAACGATGCGAGTGAACGACTCATCATTCGTAACGGTTTATTTTTTATATGTGTGAGTTTGTATTTTCTGTCTGAAATTGATGTTTTTTAGACTATGAGCATCGCATGACAGTTTCATTGAATCCACTGATTAATGTTTGCGCTCTGATTAATTCTGTCCAGTGGTACAAAATATGAGGATTAGAATTTGAGTATCAAACACGCCAAATTAATCATACCAAGGCTATTCACGGGAGATGTATTGTGAAGAGATGAATCAAGACAAATTATAGGAAATTTTCTTTTCACAGCAGCGTGCCATTTCTCGGGTAAGGATGTATAGGAATTCAAATCATTTAAAAAGATTGCTCTATGTCTTGAATTTTCAATTTCATTGATTGAAAAAGCCCATCAGTTTCTGGTATGTGCATTAAGTGATGTTTATGTACCAAAACACAATGATAGGCCTAGTCAGAAAAAAAGGATCAGCCATTTCTACATGAGTAGGCTAGAACAACAAATTGAAACTGACAATTGGAGCATAAAGCGTTGCTTGTCACATCTCCTTAGCTCGACAAAAGCCTCTGGAGGACGATTTTTCACCTTTACCGTACTCGGGAAAGTACGTTGATGGTTGTATTGGTGTTGTGGAGCAGTGAGGTGAGTAGGGAAAAATATCGTTAGCATTTCCACTGTAATTATTACCATCGCTGCTCCACCCTTCAGGAACTCCGGGAGTTTGGCTGTGAGGAGAAAAACGGGAGCACGACTTGTTGCCTGTCGTGCCCCAATCCCTAGGTGAAGAAAAAACACGGCCCGAGCCTTATAAAATATTAACTCATTCATACACTTTCCCTAAACACGCAAGCTCCTTCAGCACACCTGGGAACTAACAGACCGTTTGTGGAGTGGTTCAGTATGTTTCTTTCGCCCGAGTTATGGGCGAGCTCGTGACTGTGTACATATGTGAATGATAAGAAAATATGCATTAGTCAGAAAAAAAAGTAAGAGTCACTTACTCGGCCGGCCGCCCAGCTCGAGTCGTTCCCATCCCGTCCTGTACGCGAGAGACAATCTTTCGTGCTTTTTGATGGTTGTTTCCGGCATTGGGGCATATCACCCCATTAATCGATTCCCTTCGGTATTTGTAGATAAATGTGGTCCGTTTTGAGGTAACGTGATTAAGTGGCCACAAAAGGCTCTTGTGGGTCCCATGTCCTAGGATACGAGAACATGCTGATCGTTTAAGCATGCCACTTTGTACGTTTTTCTGTCTGGCTGTTTCTGGAAGTACCTGCGAAGGGTAAGTAAAATAAAGATAGCTTTGTTTATTTCGGACTAGCTTTCTATAATAGCTACGAAAAACGGACTTCATGGCTCGGGCTGCAAAGAGCTACCGGAGATGTGTGGGTGCTCGCGGAAATGCGACGAAAACAATTTATTGGCTCATTTAAGCTACACTATCGGGCGCTCTATATCTTAATATAGATAGCACAAATCATTCCAAAGCAAACACGACGCACTAAATCCTTCTGCACCGAGTACGAGTCGCCCCGGATGTTGGCCACTGTTGACTTAGTGCCTCTCCCCTTCTCCGGAAGTATTAGCGCAACTGCCTCGCCCGTAGGGCTTAATTACCGGCATTGGTTCATTTTTCGAAGTTGGAAGTTTTTATTTTCTCAATTTATGGCGCTTTATCCGGGGCAGCTCGTGGAAGCCAATTGGCACACGTAAATCGTCAATACCGTGGCGCCTTTTTCAACGATCGTGCTGTTGCGCATCCTGAGGGTTGGGATAGGGTTGAGGTAGCGTATTCAAAAGGGCCCCCTTCGTCTGAGAGGCCGGTAGTAGCGGGAGTTGTGTGTCTTAGGGTTATAAATAAGTTTGTCGGACGTAAGAAATTGTTTTCACGCGGATTCTTGCCCACCTTCGTTGCATGGTGTCGTCAATTACGGTATACAGGATGGTGCGATGATGGTGGTCGAAATGTGGCCACAAAGGCTATAATTTGCAGTAAACATGCACGCTTGCTGTGGAATGTGCGGTACCGTTGGTGAAGAAGCAAACTTTGTGACTTTTGGTTGCACGAAAGGGGTATGCTACAATAGAGATATAAATGTTTCTAGTTGCATAAGTCAAACTTGCTCAGTACAATTGAAGACAGATAACGTGTGAACATGCTTTGAGTGAAATTAATTTATTAAAAACTCAAACTATTTGAAGTCACTCTAGCTGCTAGTAGCGTGACGTTTTATTATGCCATGTGAAAAGCCACCTCTGACAACATAACAATATGTCAGCGCTTATTGATGAGCTAAGATAAGGATAAGGTTGTTTTAGCATGCAGGACAGTTCCATTCATGTTTGTGCCTTTTTGAACGGTTCAATACGCCAGCCATCGTGCGTTGGCTAACGGAATTGAATATTTTATTTAATATTTTCAATGAAAATTGGCTCCCCCAAAATAGCTGCCACACACTTGGACAGATTCCCATTCAGCTTGTCAGCTCACCTTGACTATCTCACATGACAAAACTCTCAGGGAAACTATAGCGGGAACGAGATCCCTCATAAATATTTCATTCCTATCATAATTCTTTGAAAGCCTGCCTATTACAAACAAAATAATATGTCTCCGTTACGGTTTGGAGGAGTTGTTGGTGGCAAAAGTGAAGTATTGGAAAGGGAATTTCTTTTCGTGTTTGGGATAGCTCAGTAAAAGGGCAGGAAAGGAAAAACCGACGAGTCACATTGTGAACGCAATCTGAAGAAAGTGATGGAATTATAGGCTTCCTCATGCCTATCCCATCAGGGGCACAATAAATTGCGACTTGATATTGTAATACCCGGAACCTTCAGGTTAGGTACCGCTCGTGCCCCGATGTGTGTGGCTGGATTTTATCGTTAATCCCACGTTTTCAGATTCCCATGAGCTACTACTACTTCGTTTGAAATTGAGTTTGTGGTGTGCTGTTTCGATACGATCTTTACAGCTATGATGTGTGTTTTTGTACCAATGAATGAATGGATGCATTTTGATAACGTATATTTTCAACGTTCTTTAATATAAGTTAAATGTTTAAGCAGTGCTCAATTACATGAACAATTAGAAAAGTTTAGCAATTTCAAAACAGCTACTTATTAGCATCCGTAATCCGTTACAAGAAACGCAACATCCTGCATAGTCGAACAGACTGCTAGACTGTATACAAATAGAGCTTTCACCGGAGCATAGCTGACAAAAAAATTGGTTGAATTTTTCGATGAGATGGTAGCAGCATTTTAGAAGCATTGTGTCAGCAACCCTGCCCGTTCACGGACAGGAGCGCCAGTGCCAAAGCCACATTAAAAGCCACAACATGCAACTTCTCTGTGCGCCGTGATGAGTAATTGAATTAAATTTTAATTTAGCTGAAAGCGTCTTGAGCGTGTGATATAATAAAACACACAGACACAGACAATATTATTCGTCCGGTTTTACGTTCTCTACCCGTCTACGTAGGCATGCCGTGGCAAAAATTGCCATGAAACGGCTATACACGCCTGCAGCGGAGCTGTATCTGAAGAGGTGAAGCTGTGGTTTATGAAAATCTGAAAGTTATCTATTCTTTTTCTCGACTTTCCCATTCAATGGTCGAATATTTCGGCAGCGCAACAATTAGATTATGGTTTTGTTGCGAAAACTATTTATTGTCCTTTTGCTTAATGCTTCGTAGGCAACCTAAAATTTTGTGTTGTCTATGTCGAGCCGTTCGGATCGGAACACTAAACGAAGGAAGTCTGGAAATGGGAGAGCATTTTTCCTTTTCATTATGAACGCTCTGATGAGTGAGTGGGAGGGAAAGCATTCGCAATCAGGAAGCACACGGTTTTGATCCACCTTAAAGTGGTGTCCTTTTGTGTGCTTGCATTCAACTGGTTTATTGCAGTTTAAGGAAGTTTGGTGAGTGTCGAGACAGAAACAAAAAATGTACCTCGCGTATTATTCGTGTTGGTGGTGTGTTAAAAACAACGATTTGCAAAATTCATTGATGTGGTAGAAATCTCAACCTGTCCGACCTCGGGGTGGGAAGCTAGTTGAACCAACAAAAGTAGAACGGGATCCGGGGGCAAAGAAAATTCGGCAATGGACAAACTTTTTCCGTTGCCCGACAATTTTGCCGGAGATCATTTATTTTCACCTATCCCGTTCCTTGGTGAAGGTGACTTGATTCGGCTTTTGGCTATCCCTGGTAGCCACCAAGGAGAGAAGCTTGAGTGGGAAAAGTTTAATTGCCACCAAATTAATTCATATCCGCCGAGTGAAAAGGCGAGCGCAGCTGGGGGTGGTAGCAACGCGAATTAATAATGGAATTGACTCGGAGTGGAAGTCGTGGCAAAGGAAATTGGAATTTAATATCGCATACCTCGCTTCGTGCAGTGAACGCTGTGGAGAAGGATAAAAGAGGAAGAGAAATAGGGAATTGAGTTCGAAAGTTTGATCCGAAGGATAACTACTTGTCAATTGATTGCAATTGAATTTCGCGTGTAATAAAGAGAGCTTCTGAGGTGGGCGTTTGGCTAATTATGCTGACATTGTCTTTTGCAAGTTTAATCGGTGAGAATGATTTACAGGTATTTCCAAAGGATTGGTTGCGCACTTGTAGAAAGCGGATAATACACTCAGATTTGCATAATTTACACTAAATTCACATTAAATAACAACACTTGAAATGATGTGCGAAATGCATGCAAGTTAGCAATTGTTTTGCCGCTACAAGTATTTAACAATATATTACGGTTTTAGCATTCGTTTTATTTTTCTTGTTCTTCTTTGGCATAACGACTTAGGCGGTCATAACGACCCGACAGTCACTCGACAGTGCAACGGGAGACGTTCTCCGGATGGGAATCGATCACGTCTGACCTGTTGAAAGCCAGCATCGGTTTAGTCATCGAGGTACTCATTGTAGCATTTGACATTAAGATCCACATAATAAATTTTCTGGAACATAATTATACTGGCATGAGTTCATGAGTTTAAAGGATTCACCAAAAGGGCTCCTTTCGTAGTATTGTGGTTTTGGGTAAATTTACCATTCCTCAGTCTAGGCATCCCATAATTACCTCACTGATACATTCGACACACACTACTGGAACACCACGCTTAGATATGAACTGATCTAGCTACGTTAAGGAGTATGGCCCCTTAAGCATCTTTTTGCATGACTTAGTCGCATCAAAGTGTCCGTTGTAGCGGAAAGGCAAGCAAACAGAGTGAAATGAAAATTTAGTTCATATCATCTTGCCATTGAAAACATTAATTACTGTCTAGGCAACGTGAGTCCGTGTTTGCCACTCGATTGTGGTCGTGTCGCCATGACTTTGGAGCATTGTGTAGCGCCGTCGAAGGGTCGACTGGTGGTACAGCAATAGCGTTAAGCATGTTATAGATGAGCGATGGAAAATCGATTGAGCATGTATAAAGTAAATACAGTTTCTACAAATTTACGGAAAATTTGCAAGATATTCTAGTGTGAATCTAATCGAATGTATTTGATAAGCACATTTAAAAAGTAACAAATAAACATATTTAAAAAGAAAAAAGGTCATGATGATTCACTTACGGAAAACGTACTCGTCCAGCTTATAAGCATCAGTAATTGTTAACTCTATTTTGCACTAGGTTTGGGATATGTAAATTTACGCCTAATGTCTTATAAAATACTTTATAGAAGATCATGTAGATTCTACTTGCAATGTAAATTAACTACCTTTTTTTCAATTCTAGGCCAAATTTCAACCTGTCTGTGGAAAAATTACATTCCTTCATATTTTATTTCATCATTTCTGTACAATCAAATATGCATTTTAAAATCGTTGTTGCTACGAGTGTAGCGTTTGTTTGTTTGTTTGTTTTTTTTTTATTACGGCCTGGTCGTATTAATCCCTTTCGAGGAAGTGTATTTTGTTAAACTTGAAAAAAAAAAACTGTCTATTGTAAGCTGTATTTGTTGTGTGGATGTGTGTGAAATGTAATGATTATATGGAAATATTATTTTGCATAAACGTGTGGATAATTTTAAGATAGTCTATATCTAACATAGCTAATAGGTCTCGAACTGGGATGAGT
>AXCO02005699.1:0-17746 GCA_000473525.2 Anopheles melas | reverse complement strand
CTTTGTAATGGTAAGTAGTAGTGAAACATGTGTGAAATGGTGGTGCCTACCAGGGCGTTCGTCATCCAGTACACGCGTGTACGATGACATGAAAAAAATAATATAAAAAAAAACCACACGGAAACGTCCAAAAGAAGTAGCAACACAGCAATAAGAGACACACGTGTGACTCGCTCTACAGAAAATGATCGACACAGCGCGTAAAGAGGGACCGTAGCCGCCGGTAGAAACTGTCCGACCACGGCCGTGGACCACGGTGCTCGTGATCGTCACGATCGTCGGCCTGTTCGCCGTCGCTACTGCGGCGCGCGGCAGCATCGGTAACAACACATCGAGAAAACAGCGAAACGGAACCAAAACAGAGGAACATCTCGGTCTAGTATTAGTTAGAGGAGGAACCTTTATCCGTCGGCGAGCCGAGAGTGAGGCTGCTCAGGCTGGAGCTGAGATTGTACGGCCGCGGGGACGGTGGCATCGGGGTGCTTTCCTCCACCGGCAGACACGTTTCCACCATCGCCTCCAGGAAGTTCACGAACAGCTCGGACGACTCCACCATCATGTTGTACTGTGGGGAGTGGGGAGAATAGAAAACAAACAACGCAGCATTACGGGCGATGGCGACGTTGTCGTTTTTTGGAAGTTTAAGAAATGATCCTACCTTGGTAAATGGTCCGGCAAAGCGCCACAGCCCACCGAAACCGCAGCTCTGCAGGAAGTGAAGCGGCTGCTGGCTAGCGTCTTCGCTCGCCAGCATGTTCTGTATGATGCTCTGCACTGATGCCAGCACGATCTGATCGTTCGACACCGACAGGACATTGTTGACCTTCTGGTCTAGCAGTGAGTGACTGTGTGCAGCGGGAAGGGAGAGAACAAAAAAAAAAACAGAGAAAAACATCACAAACACACTCCTTCGTAATTCCTTCCATAGCATCACTCCCATCACTCACATCACCGGGAAAACCTTCGGAAATACGATCGATCCTTCCGCCAGGTATTGGTAGAGGACGCGCGTCTCTGCCTCGTCCGTTGTGTACTTGACGAGCGTTGCCAGCACGGTCAGCACCAGCGCCTGGGTCGAGGAGTCGGGCAGCACTTCCGGATCGAGCAGCACGTTCGACTCGTTCGACACCGACGACCGTGAGCCACGTTCCTGGTACGGTGTTACGGCGTGCGGAGGATAAAGTAAGCGCAAAAGAAAGCATTGATTAGAGCACACGGTTCGGTTCGTCTCGGAACGAAGAGCGAAGAGCACTGAAGGAAAAGAGAGAGCCGACCGGCAGAAGTGGGTCGCAGAATAGTGAGCAAAACTATCGGTGTGTATGGTGTGGTGAGGGTGTTTGCAAGAAAGATATGCCTAATGGTGCACAATTCCCGAGCGGTTAGTTTTATTATCGGTAAACATACTTCATTGTTTTGCCTAATGCTTTCTTTACAATTTGGGTTTAAAAGCACGCGTAATGTATAAGAGAGCATAGGAAAGAATAGGTAGAAAGGTGGACAGACAGACACAGACAGACAGACAGATAGACAGGGCAGACCAGGCGAGTCTGCATTGTTTTTAATGCAAGTTTCACTACCTGCGCCTCGATCGCTACCGATCGAGGTACCACTAGACGGAATAAGAGTTCACTAAAGGCATACACCGACACTGACAGAAGAAATATACAGTAAGAAGAGTGTGACAGAGTAATAGAGAGAAGAAAAGATAAAGGGAGCACAGAAAACTCCAGTGAGAACAAACTAACAGAAAAATATTATACATACACATATATATAGACATACACAACACAAATATACACAGTACAAGATTTGTACAACAAATCGCTCTAAAACAATCCCCCCAGAATTGTACGTTATTGATAAATGATAAAAAACAAAATAGATAATTTATTTAAGTACACCTGTTAGTGGCAAACAAAGACGAAAAAGATACTTAAAAAAAATAAAAGAAAACTTAATAAAACAACCCGAAACAAAACAAAAGAAACCCAAAAAGCGGTAAAAGCACATAGTGTACTAACATAAAGCAATAATCAAAGAGCACGGAGATTAATATTCATTAACACAAAAACACGCGAGTAAAACACGATCATCTAAACAGCAAAACAGTGACAGAAAGAAACATATCTGAAGAGTGAAGAGGTGAACATCAAATCTAATCAGAAAGGTGTGAAAAGGAGATGCAGCAGGACGATTTTTTACACTCTCTACATGTTTTTTTGTTTTGATTTTTATAATTGGATTTTCTGTTTATTTTCTGTTTTCTAGCTTCCGGTACCTTCTGACGATTGTCAATCCGCGTTGATTTACCCAGGCGTTCTTTGGCCGTTGGAACGGAGAAGGATCGGTGGGTTTTGAACAGCATACGTGCAATCTTTTTTTTTTTTAATGGGAAGTGTGGGTAATTTTTCGATTTGTTTTTTTTTGTAGGTATATTATGTTGAACGGGGAAATGATAGGAAAACACATACAACACATACATCATATAAAACCAAAATCAGAATTTGTGTTAAAAATGAAGAAAAATGAAAAAAAGGGAAATAAATGTAAAAAGAAGTCGATAACAGTGAACGAAAACAGTAGATTATAGAAACATTTAGAAAGAGGAAAACAAAAACATCAGTGCAAAAACACAAACAGTCAGACAGATATGGTTTGAATTAACGCAATTATTTGCGAACATTGCCGTAACATTGATAATTGCCGTATATTGTCCATGCAAATAGCAAGAAGAGGCGTATTAACGGAGAAAAATAGAAAGAGATAGAAGAATATCAGAACAATCAGATGATAGTATAGACAAGACATGGTAGTATGTATATATAGGCACAATAAGAAGTATTTCAAACAAATTCCCAAAAGCAAAAAAGAGGTACACAGGTTAAACAAAAACAATTGAAATGAAAACATAACCCAAACAAGGAGAATAGTGACATGAAATAAGTGGCACATTAGAACGTGTTAAAAAAAAATTATTTGAAAGTTTTGCATGTTTGTATATACGAAAACAAGTCCGTGCATGTGAGTGTGGTTATGTATTTAGAGTAATTATTATGAGCATTGCAACAGTCTCATCGTTGAGTTCCGATGAGCGGTGAGGTGGTGGAGCAAAGTAGAATTGGGATAAGAAGAAAAGAGAAAAAGAATATCAAAGTAATACCACGTATACACAAGCTTAGAATATTTAATAATGGGAATAATTTACTGTGAGGTAATAATTACCTCTCGCTTTTGCAATATTTTCGAGTTCTTAGAGGAATGGCAAAGTTTTCAGAAAGTTCATTTTTTTATATGGAATTTGACATTTGGTTCCTCAAATTACCTCAACACTCCGGACATACACATTTGCCAAGATAAACATTATATATTCTATTTGTTATTCGTTTTGTGGCCGATAGCGTCAGCAAATGCATATTTATTGTTTTTTTAAATTAAAATTGAAATAATCCCTCGATAAGGTAAAATACAGTTTAAAGCGATGCTTTAATGTTTGTACTGTAACATATTATAGCACGTAAATGAACAAATACACACACTTGTCAATCGATAACAGGTAATACACAACCCAGACACGAAAGACACGAAAGGCTGACCCGATTTATGCTGCAATTGTAGGTGTTCTACAACATGAACAACATTCTCTTGGGGACTCTTCTTTTGGAAGAAGCTCTACACGAAGAGTTTGATGTATAAAAAAGTGCCTTTATACATTATATTTTATAAATCAGCCAATTTTCTTCATCTTCAGATCTGTGTCACATATACACAAAGAAGGTTTATTATATCATTAGGCTTAATTTTACTATAAGGTCAAACATTTTAAAGTATTTAATTGATTGTTGCACGCGCTCGGGATGGGAATCGATACACCATCCAGTCATGCAAGATCCTGCGTGGCTATCCATTACACCACAGCAACCGTTCACAATACCGCGTGCATACTGCCAATATAAGCTTATAACACATCGAGCCCAGATAATTGAGATGGAAACATTTGCAGAAAATACCATACACAGCACACGATCAAACTTAGAACAATAGTAATCATTTACAACAACCGTACCCCCTTGAAATACAACACTTAACAGTAGATAAACTGATATACAGGAGAGAAGAAAAAAACATCAATATAATCCGGATACATACATTTATAAACACATTCGCACAAGATGATCACAAGCAATGTATGAATATGAATTACTATTATTAACAATACATCAATAAGAAATCAAATTTAACGAGGTAGAGAAGCAACAGAGAAGTATGTAGGAGTTTAATCATCAGCACTAGTACAACAACCGATTGAACGTTTGATCGTTTGAGTTTTTTGTTGTTGCATACATAGCACGAATTGGAATAGTTGTTAAATTGGTTGGTTATAGTAGTGGTAGTGGGTAGTGGCCAGGTGTAAGTGGTACCGGGTGGTGAACTGTATTCAAATTTTGAGGTATAGAATAGTAATAGTAGAGCCAGCAGTAGTTAGTAGTAATTAGTAGTAGTAGTAGTAGTAGTAGCAAAGTATCTCGAAGGAGAGAGAGAGAAAGAGAAGGAAAAAACATAGACAGACGGACGGAAGATATGGTGGGATGCGTAACAGAAACGGTTTTTGCGGGAGCTCTTACTTTGATCGATGATATGTCTTGCAAGCAGTCGACGATAAAGTTTTCGCTTTCGTCCTTGTTTGTCCCTTGCTTTGTCGCGTCCCGCGCCTGCTCGGAGCCTTCTTCGTCCGTGGTCACCGGCACGGTCGGAACCGCCGGCGGCAGTGGAGATGTTGGCCGTGGTAACTGTGTGCCAGTAGCGGCGGCCGCACCCGCCGTTGCTGCGGCTGCCGCGGCAGCCGTTACTGCAGCAGCGATGGCGACCTGGCTCGGCTGCTGGTGGGCACCAACACCTCCACCACCTCCATAGCCGTAGGTGGGCGTGTGGCCCTGATTGAGCGCGATCAGTTTGGCAATGTTCGGGTTCATCAGTACCATCTGCCCATGGTTGACCGGTTCGGACGAGGAGCGGCGATTGCGAAAATCGTTCCGCTGGCTTTGGTACGCACCGACGCCTAGCGGGCCAGCGACGGTGTTAGCGTTAGTGGCGACAGCACTAGCGAAACTACCGGCCGTGGAAGTGGTGTTAGTAGTGTTGTTGTTGTTGTTGTTGTTGTTGCTGATGATGTTAGTAAGGATGGAGCTGTTGTTGTTGTTGAGGTTAGGCATGCCTGGAGTGATGGAGTTTGATGTGTTGCTGTTCATGTTGTTGATGTTGTTGGTAGTAGTGTTGATACCGTGAGTAACGAAAGAGGAATGACTGATCATTCCCAGGTGCGGATTGTGCGCCGAATCGAGACTTCTCCACGACTTTCCTCTGATAACGACCGGTTCCTATAAGATTGGGCAAAAGGGAGGAAGGCATTGTCTTTTGTTTCTTTGTGGGACGTTTCGATTGCCGCCCCGTGAGGTGCATTTCAGTATAGTGTATTGTCTTGTGTAACAGTATTGAATGAAGTCAAAAGTCCTTCATCGACTTGTGAAGCATTTCAAACGTTCCAAAATAAGCAAATGTTCCCCCTTTCTTCCACTGCATCGAGTTGTTGAGTGTGTATCTTTTGTTCATGTTTGCGAGTGTGGTTGTGTGTCTAGAACGATTAGCCCAGACCAGAGCACGTTTACACAAGTTACACAAAGGGGCAGAAACAAAACAACTTCTACTTCTAGACTAAAAGAAACGATCGAGATTTCGACAAACGACAAACGGTATGAACATGTTAACCCCATTCTCGCAACATTAAATACAAAATTAACTACAAACCCCACTCACTCATCCAACGCCTATATACATATATATATATATATGTACAAGGATGAACAAATACACACAGAATTATTATGTAGTGCATGATGATGATTATGATTACGATACACTTGATTGATGGGCAAGAAAGAAAGAGCAGATGATATGACAACATGGTTCTAACGTATGTACAATTAATGAATCACGTATGTACAATAGCTACCGGTGAAATGCAACGATTATGTTTTATTGAGCACTTAACAGCAACAATCCTTTTCAAATGTGTATTAAACAAACAAAAACATGGGAATCCATCAAATCATAACTGTCAAATGAAACTATTGAAGAACACACGATCTTTACCAGACGCGAAATCTAGCAACCAAACGGGGTAGAGAAAGGAGGAGTTTACACCATCAATGCTACCTTACACTCAGATCGCTTGAAGGAGTCAAATAGTGTGGCAAGGGGCCGGTGGTATAATCTATACGAGCTGAAATGAGCCGAGTTGTAGTAGGTGGAAGTGTGGACAGATCGATAGAGAATAAGCGCCAATAAAACAGACGATCGTGCCCTTTTGGACGTTTTCGAGTGGAAAAGACCCAACAGAGTCATTTAGAGTTGTTAGGATATGGCTTTAAATTAGAGAAACGAATAATCTTTTGTAACTGGTCAAAATACCTGATAACTGGTAAAATACTTTTAAGGAATCAGTAGTAAAACATCGCTCCGACCACCAGATATTTTTCACTAGTTAGGTTTATCCTTTTTATTTAATTTATGCGAAATAGCTGTTTGTAACTAGTTACTGTTAAACAGTTAATATGTAATAGATACTTTTAACCTTTCAATTTGTTCGACTACGATGACCAGTGCTGCAAAATGTCACTGTCAATGACATAAACAATTCTGAAGGAAACAAAATCCATGTCAGCGTCATGTACTCAATTGTGATAATCAGAGGTGATGCTCAGACAGTTGGTATGTTCAAAACTTGCTTGGTGGCATTTGGTTAGTCACTTTGTCATGACTTTTTTTGCAGTGTCAATTCTGCAATATGTCACTGACCTAGTCATGACAAATTCTGAAGGAAACAAAATAATGTCAGCGTCACGAGCTCTACTGTGATGATCAGAGGTGATACAGTTGTTGCGGCCATCACATGCTTGGTGACATTTTGTGCAACCAACTCTTGGTTAGTCACTTGGTCGCGACATTTTCTGTCGATGATCATCACGATAGTCATGGGAGATATGCGATGCGTGCGAGTGGTCCCAAGCAACAAAATGAGCATGTTTTGTCGCTCTGGTTGACCCGACAGACCATCAAACCAGATCTGTCGACAGAGCGAGAAACTATGCTCATTTTGTTGATTGGGACCATACGCCAAGTCCGAAAAATGTTGGAATTATCGACGCCAGAAAATGAGTGACCAGAAAATGAGGTGAGTGACCAAAAGTTGGGTGCTAAACAAAATGTCATCAAGCATGTGATTAGTTTACCAACTGTTTGAGTCTCACCTCTGATCACCTCAATTGTGTACTGGAACTGATTTGAGGTTC
Source organism: Anopheles melas (assembly GCA_000473525.2). Lineage (NCBI taxonomy): Eukaryota > Metazoa > Arthropoda > Insecta > Diptera > Culicidae > Anopheles > Anopheles melas. The sequence continues at coordinate 10,400 of AXCO02005699.1, read as the reverse complement.
GTTTCAGTCATTTGTGTTGGTGACTGAAACAGTGTCATTTGGCAAAACTGTTCACATCCAGAAAAAAAACATGATTATGCTGTCGCCGGCATTAAGCTCAGCATGGCAATCAGAGTATCGGCTTTGACACAAGCATTCGCACGTCGCGTTGGGCACGCCATGACGCACTTGCATTGAGTATCAGCAATGAATATCAAGCTACCACGGTTAGGTTCATTGTTTTCGGTGGTGATTGTCACGTGATTCTCATTACATTTTGCAGCACTGCTGATGACCTGTTACTTTCAACCAGTTAGAGCGCGTTCTGTTATCTATCGCACAAGAAATCAGACTCGAGAAAACGTAGATAATCTAACAGGTTTGTCTTGTTTGTTCGAAACTGTCTGACGGTGCTCCTGCATATAGCTATATACGTTTCTTCGAGTCTAGTGTCTTGTTAGAAGGGTGACAGAGCGCAGCCTTACTTTAAGTAGTTACTCTTATCAGTTATTGGTGGCTATTGGCTTGACTAATTATTCCAGCTGATTACTTTCAATGAATCGCTCTATTGCAATCCGACAGCTAGTATCTGTTACTAGTTACATAAGAATAAGTAACCAGATACCTTACGTCATTGTTTTATCATTACGTTGTATAAGCTATTACACAAACAGAGATATAATGTGAAATATGGATTCAGCTTTAGATACATCGCAAAACAAACTTTAAAGTGATTATGAACGAGAGTGCGTTCTTATTCCACAAGGGTATTAGCATCTGCCGTATATATATAAAATAAGGTCTGGTGCCTGATATATAGCAAATAAGCTTTTTTATAGAAAATAAGTTCTGATGCCTCTCTGTAAGATTGGAACAAGCTGGTTCTAACTAATTATGTCCTTCACAATCTTAATAAGAAGCTCGGGCTTGGTAGGACCTGGTGTGACCACCATAAGAACACGGACACTCCTCAAATCTGACCACGGTTAGTGCAAGCTGGAGCCGAAATTCGTTCGGGTCACACATTCGAATCACTCACATTTAGTTTAGATAGCAGAGGTAACACCCATACGAAAACAAACCCAAGCTTCCATCCGAACCTACCTGGTGCTGCTGCACTTTGTGCGACTGGCGTGCGTACTGGATAGCGGACTGATCCAACATATCCCAGGACTTTTGACGGCGCACACTATGGCCACCGGAACCGCTGGAGCCGCCCGGGCCCGATCCTCCCGTTAGTGGGCCACCACCGGCCGAGTTTGGTGCCGACGGATCGCTACTGCTACCACTGGCCGAATCGGCCGAACCGCCCGACTCTACGGGCCATCGCGGTACGGTGTGTTTGACGTGGCAGCGTGAGCGTACCTCCTCCGAGAAGCAAACGAGCGCTACAAAAAAGGCAAAATTAAAAGTGAGTGTGTGAAAGTGGTGCGACATAGCGAAAGAGGGGAGGGGGAGACAATTACACTTACCGGTCAGATAGGCGACACTGTCCGGCGTTACCTCGAACTTGTCCCGCCGGTGCGGTTTTGCAACGATCCCGAGCAGCATCGTCAGTACGCGGGACGTGCGCGACACGGTGGTTGGCGTCGGGTGCCGAAAGCCCTTCAGCAAATGCCCTACCAGCGCGAAGTGAAAGTTCGACTTGAACGACAGGCCGACGGCATGGTCGAGCTGCTTGAAGTGCCACTCGAGCGGTTCCCGCGTCGCCATCATCACGTCGGCAATGTTCTGGTTGTCGAACAGCTGTTGCGAGTTGAGCGTGTGCAGGTTCTGCTCGAGCAATGCCAAACCGGCCGCGTACAGGGTCGATTCGTCGAGCTGCAGGACGCTTACCGCCACCCAAAACAGTGCCCGATGGATGGGCGATTCCGGCCGGAGCAGCGGTTGCAGCCGGGTCAGACACATTACCAGCGCCTCGAGCAGTATGATATCGTTGAACGATTCCAGCGCTTTCACCAGGATGCGCAGCAGCTGCTTCACGTCCTGATCGGTGACGCTTTTCGAGATGCAGCCGAACACGATCAGTGCCCGGGGCTGCAGGGCGGGATTGAAGCAGAAGGCGAAGCTTTTTGCTAGCGACGTCCACGTCTGCAGCCAGTCGCAGTCGGGAATGTCGCGCATGCAGGCTTCCATGATTTCCAGCAGCGCCTCGGTGATCACCTCGAGCGACGGCAGCGCCAGACGCTCGCGATCGGCCGGCGGTGCTTGCGACACACGCTCGTTGCCCAACCAGCGGTCGTTTGGATGGCGGCAGGAGGAACGGAACGCCGTGACGGCGGCCGACTTCACCTTGCTGATGCCGAACAGCAGATAGAACTTGGGCAGGGAGAACTCGTCCAGCGACAGGCGCAGCATGCGCTGGGTTTCCTCCGAGAAGGACGGCTTGGTGCAGGTACACAGCGAGTGGATGATGTTGATCACGAGCCCGTGGGTCGAGGCGCGCATCGACAGCGAACCGGTGCACACGAGAAACGTCACCGTGTGGAAGAGGTACGGCAGATGGCGGGCCACGTCGAGACAGTTGTTGAACGACAGCATCAGCAGATAGCGCGCGAGTATCGCAATGTCGTCCCACATCATGTGCTGCTCGAGGTACTGCGTCGGCGAGTGGCAGGTTTTGTCCATCACGCGGCACAGCCGCCCGATCACCTTCTTCGCCACGAGCTGCACGTTGGCGGAGGCGAGCGCGACCGCCGTGTCGGCCATTATCTCGACCTGCGGCGAACCGAGCCCGGAGCTGACCGACTTGTGGATGAAGTTGTCCAGCACCATATCGATCAGCTCCGGTATCTGGCCGATCGAGCCCCAGATTTTGGCCTGTATCGAGGGATACATCTCCTTCTGCTCGATCGTGAGATTGATCAGCTTCTCGAGGATCTGCGCTACCTGCTTTTGCCGCTTGCCCTCGTCGGACGGTTTGCAGAACCGTACCAGATTCGCTAGCCAGGGCGTCATGTACTCGAGACACAGATGCTTCAGCTCGATCGTGCTGCGCTGAAAGCCCTGGATGCACTCCTCGAGAAACTCCAGCGTCAGGTGCGGCTCGTTCGTCGCCAACGTTTCGCTCACCGACTTGATGAAGATCGTGTTGTTCGACGGGATGCAGAGGCCCTGCGTTTCGAGCAGCTGGCCCTCGATCTTCAGATCGAAGGTCGCGGTCAGGGCGCACAGCTGGTTGTACGCGGCCGTGCGCAGGTTCGGATCGGACGAGCCCAGGTTCAGCAGGGCCATGTTGAGCAGCGTGCCCGGCACATCCTTCGGCCGGATCTTCTGATGCACGGTGACCGAGTCGGGCTGGCTCAGCTCCCACCGGTTGCGGATGTGTATGATCGCCTGCACGATGTTGTCGCAGTCGTTGTGGATGAAGCTGAGCTGCGAGCTTTCGTTGGCGATCGACAGCGTGAACTGGTTGTCGTCCACCAGGCACACCTCCTCGATTTCCGACGCGTAGTACACGTCGTTCAGCAGCACCGAGTGGGCCAGCACCTTCGTCTTCTCGGCGGACGTAATCTGGAGCGCGGTCGGCCCCACCTTGATCGCCACCTTCGTGTCCTTGTGGCTCAGCTTGAGCGCGTTGTTGAACACCTTCAGATCTTCGTCGAGCGAGAGGGTCGCGCCGGGCAGCTTCTGCTGCTCCGGGTCGATCACGTCGTTCAGCTTGGCTGGCGAGTCGAGAAAGATCAGCTTCCGGCAGCCCTTGAGCGGGGCCAGTATGCGATCGTGAAACTTGGTGTACTCGCGCACCCACGAGTTGCAGTTGTAGATGTACGCGGCGTACAGATTCTCGTACGCGACCTCCGGCAGCACGTAGAACCACTTCTGCAGAAACTCCGTCCGGAAGCGGTTGTCCGAGCAGGTGTGCGTGAAGTCGATCACCACCTCGAACGGCGAGTGGCAGAACGGTTTGAGCGTCAGGATCACGTGGTAGATCAGCAGGTCGCCGTTCGTTTCGCCGATCTTGTAGCGGCGCGCGATGTAGTAGAACACCGGATTGCCCGCCTTGCTCGTGCCGGCCTGGTAGAAGATGTTCATCGATTTCAGCGTCTTGAACTCCTCCTTCTCGTGCATCTGGTGCTTCACCATGATCTCCTCGAAGTTGGTCGACGACATGTCGATCGAGCTCCAGCGGGCGTAGGACGAGAAGAGCAGATGCGAGTCGACCGGCTTGTGCTCGGGCGGCCCGAGGTACGCGAGCAGCGTGGCCATCTTGTCGAACGGGCGCCGCCCGACCGCCTTGTGGTCGCGGCTGCTGGACAGGTAGTCGCCGATGCGCTCCTGGTGCGACCACAGCAACCGGTGCAGCGCCAGCACGTTCGCGTCCGAGATGAAGCTCATGCTGTGCGACGTCTGATCGACCGTCTCGCAGTCGGAGGCGATCTGTATGAAGAAGCGCCGGCCCGCCTCGAAGTGGGCGCGCAGAAAATCGTTAAAGCACAGCATGTGCTGCTCTTTCGAGAACTCCACGTGGTTGGCAATGTTTTGCAGTATTTTCGACATCAGCATCAGGCCGCGCTTGATCTGCGTCGGCACCTGCTTGCCGACGATGCCCAGCTCCTGGGGCGACACGATCGCCGGGTTGATGAAGCGCAGAAAGATCACCGTCCCGACCGCGCCGATGTTGTTCTGCAGCAGGTTCGGGAACCGCTTGCTCAGCACCTGGTACAGACAGTGGCACATCGAGCGGAGCTGCGGCGGGAACCGGTCCGCCGAGTTGACGATCGCGTCGAACACCTTCTGCGTGAGGGCGATCAGGTTTTTCCGGTTCACCTCAATGTCCTCGGTCGGTTCGAGCCGGGCCGGGTCCACCTCGAAGCTGCTGGTCGGTTCGTCGCCCAGCAGTGGGCGAATCAGCGGCTCGAGCAACCCCTGCAGATAGCTCGCGCCGTAAATCTTGAAGCAGAACGCCATTATCTTGCTGCCGAGCGAGTTCCCCCGGAACAGGGTCTGCATGCAGTCGGACACTTCCACCTCGCGGTAGAACATGTTCCACAGCAGCGGAGAGAGCAGATGCTTCGCGTCGAACAGTGTCACCAGCACGCGGGCCAGCTCGTCCATCTGGGAGGTGGTCACCACGGAGGCAAGGGCCATCGCGATCGGCAGCTCCCCCTTGTCGCTGATCATCGTCACGAGCTGCACCAGCTGCTCGAACCGGTCCGCCATCACGGACTCGGCAAGCGTATCGAACTCGGTGCCCTGCTGCAGGATCTGCGTCAGCACCTCCATGAACGCTGCCCGGGTCTGCAGGTCGGGGTTGTAGCTCAGATCGATCGAATGCATCAGGCCCGAGTCGATGTTCGCGCTCAGTAGGTTGGACATCGCCTGGATGGTGGCGTTACGCAGGGCGGTCAGCTTCCCGGCCGCTACCCTCGGCCGGGGCGGCAGCAGCGGCGGATTGTTCGTGTCTTTGTCCGCTTCCGAACCGTCCACGCAATCGTTCAGCAGGTTCATGAACAGCGTGAAGTACTTCAGAAACAGTGCGCTCTTCGCGTCCATCAGATCGCCGCGGTCGGATTCCTCCGGCTGGAGGGGCAAACCGCGCAACAGGGCCGCCACCGCCTCCATACACGCCTGGTCGAGATCGCGCGTAATTATCGTCACGTCACCCGAGCCGGGCGGCGCGATCTGGTGCGACGTCCCCATCACCCAGTCGGTCAGATACTCCACCAGCTTGTTGCGGAACTTCATCTCCTGCCGGAAGGCGAGATCGTCCCGCCGCTTCATCATCACCTCCACCAGCTGGCAGAGCTTGGTCTTGATGTGGATCGCATGCACGGTCATGTCCAGGTGGCGCACGTACCGCACGATCGCTAGCATGAGATTCTCGATGCTCGTCACACCGAGATGCTCCGCGTTCGCCGGCTGGTCGTTCTGGTCCTTGCTTTGCCGCCCGTCCAGCACCGACTTCATGATGTAGATCGTGTGCTCGATGAACTGCGTGTTGATGTCCGTGACGACCACCTGGCCCTGCTGGTCGAAGAACTTTTCCACGATCGAGCGTATCTGGTCGAACAGGATAGGATACAACTGGGCCGACATTTCCTGCCCGACCAGCTCCTTCACGTGCTTCTGTATCTGCGGGCCGAACTTTTCGTTGTTGCACACGAGCAGCCGCAACAGCTGGCCAATGAACTGGGTCACCGGGCAGTACTGCACCTCCTGGCTGCTGCCCGGCCCGATGGACGATACCAGCGATCCCATGATCGGATGCATCGAGCCGCGTCCTGAGCTCGAGCTGGACAGCGAGGTGGTGGATTGCATCAGGGACGGTCCGGCCGTTCCGATCGGCAGATTGTAGCCTTGCGTCGCCTGTCTCTGGTTGCGAGGCTTCTGCAGGCAGACACCGCCGAGCGCCAGCAGGAACCAGGTCATGTTGGCCCACTCGGTGATTTGCTCCTCGAGATCGTGCTCGGAGCTCTGGTGGCTCGCGCGCCGTTTGCCCATGCTCCGGTGAAACACTTCCGCCTGCCCTTCCTCCGGCTTCCCTTTCGGGTAGCTCTGGAGCAGCTTGCTCGTTACCTCCCAGTTGCGGAACGTTTCCTCCCAAGCCGGCTGCACGCCGTTCACGCAGTGTTCGATCTTGCGCAGCAGCGACATGATGTTGCGCTGCAGCGTCACACGCCCGTGCAGATGCTCGAAGAAGCTGTACCGCGATTCCGCATTCTGGGGCGACGTTAGCGTGGCCGAGGTGTGCGACAGCTCCTGGTAGAGGTGATAGTTCGGCAGAATGAAGCCCACGGTAAGCTCGTCCGAACCGGACCGTATTTCCGCCTCCTCGCACAGCAGCCCGAAGCACGACAGCGACACCATGACTGCGTCCAGATCGACCGACCACAGGTACATGAAGAAGACCACCTCGAGCTTGATGTGCGCCTGGCGGCAGATCGCGATCTGGCTGCCAACGTTCGCGTAATCCTTGTGCCGCTGCAGGAACGTGTTGCGGCAGATCAGTATCTCGCGCAGCCACTTGAGCACGTCCGTGTAGTTGGCGATCTGGTGCTGGATCAGCTTTTGCGAGATCGAAAACAGCACCTGCGAGCTCACGTCCCAGAACGTGTTGATCGGCGCCTCGGGATTCCACACCTCGATCTTGTCGGGCGAGTGGAGGGCGAGCAGCGCTTCCATCGCTTCCTGCGCCACGTCCGGCATCGTGGGCTGGTGCACGAGCGAGACGAGCCCGTTGATCAGCTCGAGCGTCGAGCTTTGCACCTCGTGCCCCGCCTTGCCGAGGCTGTTCAGCAGCAGCATCGGATCGGCATGGATCAGCCGCACCATCAGCAGCAGCAGCGCCTTGTGCGCTGGCCCCTCGTCCGGGCGGGTCAGCCGGCTCTGGGCGTCCTTCGATTTGAGCGTCAGCGAGGTGATCATGCGCAGCGGCGTGTGGGCGATGTAGCCCTGGGTAGCTTTGTTCAGCGTGTCGGTGAAGAGGCCTCGCAGCTCACCCGACCGCGCGTACACCAGGTCGATCTGGGGCCACCAGGGTAGCCGCGCCTGGGTGACGATCTTCAGCAGCGAGCTGACGATGACAAAGTGGTAGGCCGGCGGCGAGTTGAGACTCAGGCACACCTTCAGCGCCTCGTTGTTGTGCGGCTTGATGCGGAAGCAGGACACCCAGCAGTCGATCATCAGATCGATGTCCTGAAAGTTGAAGCCCTGGCCGCGCGAGAACGGTTTCGCCGGGTTGAACAGCAGCGCTTTCAGATCGTTTATCACGCTCTGCACCAGCTGGAACGTCACGTTGTTCGAGTCGTTGATGTTGATGTACGTGGACGCTTTGCACAGCTTCACGCACGCGATCGCGGCCGATTCGGTCGACTGCTTCGAGGACGCGTGCGCCCCCAGCCCCTTCTTGATGCCCTCCATGAAGTGTTTCTTCTTCAGGTGGCGCGGCGAGCACGGCGCACCCGAGTCGGCGTTCACAATCTCCTCCAGCACCTTCGGGCTCAGTATCAGCAGCATGATCTGCAGCGGCCACACGGCGGCCCGCGCCTTCTTGTTCTCCGAGTACGAGTCCAGTATGTCGAAGAACGTTTCGCAGCATTTGCTCAGCTCGTCGTTCGGGTTGCGCTGCAGGTCCTCGAACTCCTTCGGGTGAAACTCGATCCAGTTCCAGAGCGCGCGCTCCAGCGAGCTGAGCAGGATCATGTGGGCGGACTTTTTCAGCGACTTAAACTTCTGTATCGTCTCCGTCAGCAGCTTCGTCAGCCGGTGCACGTCCAGATCGATGTGCTGGATCAGCTCGATGTCGCTGTAGTCGGGATTCTCCTCCGCGCACGTGCTCAGCTCCTGCAGCCGGGCCGAGATGCGGTTAAACACGGCCCCGAAGTGGTTCTGGGACAGTGCGAACAGCACCTTCGAGGCGAGCGCCTTCAGCGAGGTGGCATTTTGATTGTTTTCATTCTGTATATCTGAAAGAACGGAACAAAACGGTACGGGCATATGTGAAAGGCGATGCAAAGTAAAGCCCCTTTTCCTGTACAATACGTACCAATAAATTGGCAAATTTCCCTGAGGAGCAGTTTCACATTCATCGCTTCCTCGAAACGTGCCGTATCTTTCGACTGCCCGGACAGGCACCGTTCGAGCGTCTCTAGGATGATGATCAACGAATCATAGCAGCACCGTTCCGGCTCGTGACCCCGGCAGGCAGGCGGTTGAAACTGTAAGATAATAAACTAGGCTCAGGTTCCAAGCAGCACTACCGGACGGCCCGAACGGGGGAGGTAGGCCCGATACTCACAATCTCGTTCACACGCTGCAACATTTTCGTCAGGCCGGAAATGACGAGCGAAAAGCGGTAGCGCGATATCTGTATTAAGCAGTTCATCGTTTCGTCAATGCTGAGCCGCGCCTGTGTGCCATGGGGACCGGTGCGGTAAGGGAGCTGTGGTGGGGATTGGGTGAAAATAAGGAAAGAAAATAATTAAAAATAATAATTAAAATTCTATAAATTTAGTAACTCTATAATGTTGAAAATTTTCGTTACATTTCCCAATGCATCCGTTCATTCATGCCATTTCTCTAAGATCTAGGATAGCTTCAAGTGTGCGCGAACTCCGATCGATTCCCATTCATGAGAATGTCACAGACAGATAACATTCCGATGAACGAACTCGTTTTCGTTTTCTATTCGCAACTGTTGCTTGGCCCTCCCCGCACCGATAGGGGCATCGCAGGCAAATGTAAATATAAACAAACCCCTACCTTTGCAGCACACACGCAGACACACCTTCCCCGTTGAACATTGTTTACAGCCGGCTAACTTCCCCTCCCGGTGCCGATCGGAGGGGAAACTCGCAATCGGCCACGTGAAACTCTACAACAGTCTCACCCCCAGAAGCATCGTGCACAAAAACAATAACAAACCGCCGGCCTGCCTGCCTGCCCCCTGGCAAGCACGCCTACGCCGGCTCACTTACCCACCCCTCCGCCTGGCCGACGGCCAAAGACGAATTCATTCACAAAAATGGTGCTACACGCCTGCCCCGGACCGAGCATGCCATATCCCACACACAAACGCCAACCAACCCCGCACGCGCATGCCAGATGAAGATGGGACAGGTTTTATCGATTTTTCTGCATCTTCTCCTCGCGCTGCTGACAGCTTCCCTTCCCTCCTCTCGCACACGTCCTGCGCAGGTGTCCCACCAGGGCAGGCCAGCTCCAGCAGTAGGCCCCCGAATGGGGCGCTGCCCGTTTGCCAACTTTGCTCGACGATGTGGTAACGGGCGGTTTTTTGCAACGTACCTGCTCCTCGAACCGGGCCAACAGTGAGTTGGCCCACTCGCCCGGTTTCTGTGTAGCCATTTCGTTGCGGTTTCCGTGCTGGGCGGTGTCACTTTTCACAGCATTTTCACTTTTTGCACGGAGCGTACGCAGTTCTGGTGCTGTAGCACTTGGGGCAAGGCAAAGTTCTGTGCAGGTCCCATCGTGCACTCTTGCGCAGCCCGGATGGTCGCAACGACACGAACTATCCGAACGGCACGGCTGACGGCCCGCAGCCCCGCCAAACAATGCGATGGTTGTTTGCGGCATTTCTCGCTCTAATTCTCTAGCCGTCTCGTTCTCACCTAGTTGTTCGGTCTAGCCAAGCTTTTAGGCCCCCTCGCACTTCTTCCTACCCATTGGCTTTGGTCGTATGACGTCATGCATTACACCATTCGTTGTGTTGGTGCTCACAGCTGGCATCAGTCAGTCTGTCTCTTTCTCGCCTGCGGTGCCGTTAAACGTAAACCAATTTGGACGCAGATACAGTGCAACTTTTGTTTTAAATGTTGGAGAAAACATGATTGTAGTGAAGTGAATTTAAAGTTAAAGAGGAGGAAGAAAGCTTCAGGCGTGCTGCACAATGCGTTCTTCCTCAAATCGAAGCGGTTCCCAAGTGTCACAAATACACTAAACGACCACTAAACGACTCAAAC
>KI920777.1:0-11416 GCA_000473525.2 Anopheles melas | reverse complement strand
CAACCCTCGCAATGTTTGACGGGATGTTCACGTTTCACACATGACCTACAAAACATTAAATTTAAAGACTCATTTGAGTAGTGGAAGGTTATCGAAATTTGTTTGCACCATCGTTATTTTATTGTAACCAAAATAAAAAAAGGAATTACAAATGCAATAGACCTTTTCTATGTTGCTGCTGCTCATGATTAGATGAGCTTTTGCAAATTGAAACCAATATTTTAGGTGTGTCTAATCCGAAATGCAATAAACGTTTCAGCTACGCATTCATTCCACACGGTCACAAAAACTAAAACAAATGTAATAAACATACAATAAAAGCCAAACTCATTCCGCCCATCACACCATCAATTTCAATTTTGTGCTTTAGAATTTTTGCAAAATAAAAAAACAAACACAAAAAAATCAAACCAGTTTCAGTCGATGTGAAAACAAAGCATTTCCCAGCACCGACTCGCACGCTGCAAGGTAAAAACGTGTAAAGAAAGGGGTAGAAACAAGCGAAAACTTTCATTCCAACACGCGCGAACAATGAAACAGGCAGCCGAAGCGGAAGCGAAACAGTGGACCAAAGTATGAAATTAAGTAAATTGAAATGCATAAAATAGTAATTGAATCGAATGTGTGGACGCGTGTGAAGCAGTCGCGTGTTTGGCGGGGGTGAAATGTGCCACTCGCTCTATCTACTGTGCTGTTCCTATTGCTTTTCCGCTTCCTGGAAGCTGTTCCCGCGGCTGTGTGTTTCAATTTTTCAACACCAGAAATGGCATGGAATGGTGGTAAAAAGAAAAAAAAACATCCGCATGCACTAGGTGATGATCGGGCGGCGACGGTGGCGCGTGTGGGGTCGCTTGGTGTGAAGAGCAAAAGTTTTCAAACCGAGACCCATACCTAGCGCATCGTGTCCACACGCTGGCTGAAGCGTTGAAGAGCTCGCGGAAATAAAGCGAGGAAGGTTGTGAAAAAAAGCAATATAATGCATCCAGCCTGCGGCGCTTCTGCAGTGTCGGGTGTCGGATCGGGAGGGGAGCCGCGCAAACTGAAAACAATGATAATAGTAATGATAATAAAAATAAAAATAGTAATGACACTAATACTGCATGGTGCCCCCTTTCTTTCTGTTAACTAGAAAAAACAAACGCGAATCGTTGCTAAAAGCGCAACCACACCACACGTGCCAAGGTGTGGAGGGTACGGTTGTGCGGAGGCTGTAATGAAATGATCAGCATCAGATTGGCAAATGCTTACGGGGCGGGGCAAAAGACAGCAGCGCATCAACATCCTACAGGAAGTGAGCGCGAGAGCGAGAGGTTCCAGTGGCGAAGTTTTAGGACCTGTTGGGAAGCGAAACAAAAGTTACTGCAAAATAAATGGCGGATGTGCAGTGGGCGCATAGCATAAGCGCAACGCAGCGCAAACAAGCAGCAATGCAAGCGATGCTTTTGCCAGAGGCATCTGTTTCTAGTTTTCCTCACAATTGCTAGGTGAGTTGGGGGAAGCACACCTTAAGTCAGCACCAATGTGTGTGTGTGTATGTGTGTGTGTGGTTGTGGCAATGCGGAATAAAAATTGTTATATTATTAAATGGGAAAGTTTAATTTGAACTACCACATACCGGTGGTGCACTCGCACACACACAACACAGGGAATGGAGTTGCTCCTGTTGCCTTCGTGGACGTGGACTGGGCGTTTGTGTTTTGTGTGCTGTTTCTTTTGCCTTTTCTTTGCCTGCACATCACGGCGTATAAGATGCTGTTTTGCTGTAGTTTTATTTTCACTCCCCATGCGCTTCAAGAGAAAGTTCCGGTACGATACCGGTTGGGTGCTCTTTTATCTTTCCCACGCTTCCGGGCTAAAACTTTCCAACTTCAGATTTTTGTACCGCAACCATCCAGTGCAGATGGTTGAGTTGGTTCACAAAAAAACCAGGGGTAAAAAATAACTGATTCCAAAAAGAATGATAGCGAAAAGCGCTAGTACCATATGGCGGTGGTGGTGGTGGGAAAAGCGAAAAAAAAACAAGCTGTTTAGTCGTGACTTTTAACGGCTGTAGGGCGTCTAGATTCGCACCGGTTCGCCAGCGAGCTCGTTGCAATTAGTGCAGCTGTATTTCGATTTATCTTTCATTACGAAAGTAAATTTGCATTTATGGTTTAAGATTGGAACGCTCCCCTTTGCATCCATCCCATCGAGAAGGGAATGTGCCCGCGTGGTTTTGGTGTTGGAAATGGTTTAATCATCAACATAATCAGGGTGATCATGCTTTGCGTGTCGACTCTTGGTAGAATTAAAATGTTGTGGTCGTAGGCTGCAGTGGATCGTCAAGCGAAGCTGTTACGCTGTTAACAACATCTTGTGAAGACGATTTGCTCATTAAGAGAGTGAGAATTAGTGCAACTACCAGCTTCGTGCGTGATAGTTAAGCTTTTCATGGGTGGATTGTGAGCAGTTACTTGTAGTTCCGCGGATTTTTTTGCAAAACGAATCGTCTTTGAAATGATTTTTGGTCAAATAAAATAAACCGAGCATGTTTTCTTGAATTAAAATCATTGTCAACGCCTGAAGATATGCAATAAGCATTACCAAATGTGCTATGAGAGATGCACTGAGAGAATGTGTTGCAAAAATATAATGTAATGTAACAGAATAGATTGTCTTGTCTGTGAAAATGATAAAAAATTGAGAAATGTGAAAACATAACAATTTTAATAAATATTATTATTGACGCTGGAAACGAAATTTAGTATTTTTACTTATTTTTTTTAGTCAAGAATCAATTTTATTTTTAAATAAATGATAAATCAAACACATGAGTCCTGATCTCGATTAAATTGTAAGGGAAATTTTGACTTAACAACTTAATAACAATTGCACTTTAATTTTTTTCAGACTATGGAATTCGTGCTCATATTGCCCAAAATAATTAAAAAATGATACTTTGCATACTTTTAGGCGCTCTCTTGTTCCAGCTGTCAATTAATGCTTCTTTTTCACTGAAATATCACTTTGTTTTCCTCAAACCCCAAAATTTACCACGCCAGAATATTTTTTGCCTTGTTCTGTTCTTCTTCATTGAAAAAAAAACATACTTATTCCAAAACAGCCTTGCATGCATCCTCTGTAAATGTAAAATACACCAATTTTCTTCAAAAAACACTCCACGCTCAAGAGATTACAAATTATTAACTATGACTCTCTTTGCTCTCTCTCTCTCCTCCAACCACTTCCTTGTACCCTTATTTGTGCATCCTCAAGTGTTTTTTCGCTTATTAAAACCATAACACTCGGCGCTGTTAGCACAGTGCCATGCACAAACAACCCATTAAACCCGGTTTGATTGGAATACATTTCCTGCTCCACCTCGTTTATTACAACCGGTCCCGCAGCGTCCCGTAGAACCAGCGGCCCGTGCGAAATTGAATAATAAATGTTGCAAAGCAGAACACCGAAGATAAGAACACGTCGATGGGTTTGTTTGTTTGCACCACTGTTAGTGGAATGGTAAGAATGACTTAAAAACAAAAAAAGAAAAAAAAACCTGCTCCTTAACAATGTTACATAGTTGCGGCTCCCGCCATCCTTTATCGATCCCGGCAACCGGCGTTTAATTGCATTTTGTTTCAAACCAAACTTCAGGGTTTGCTTGTTTGATTTCTTAGAATGTTGCGCACAACCCAGTTCCAGTTCGGAAGACGGTCGTCCGTTCGTCTGCTGCTTCGACAAGAGCCGATTAAGATTGCTTGTTAGCACAGACACACTACCTACCTGGTGCTTGTGCATCTCGTGCACGTACAACCGCTTGAGCGAGGTGAACCTGCCGGGCCCCTTGGTTTGTTCCTGTGTGTGTGTGTGCTTTCGAGCTGGGATGCAATCAAATAATTGAAGGAGAAATTTTAATTAACATGTGCTGATTTTGTAAGCGCAAATGCAATTTTAATTACTGACTCGCTGTTCTTGCTCCTTTCCTATTTTCGTTCCTTTTGCTGCTGCTGATGTTGAACAAAAAAAAAAAAAATAGGGAGGGAATCAAGAAGAACAGCACAACGCTGGTTGGTTAGTGAGAGGTTGGTAAATTGTACACACCAGTTGTACCTGGGGGCGTAGTAATGAAATCACATCACATTTCGTGTAATCTTCAAGGGTTGCTCCATGTGTGTAGTAGAACCGCACACGATAATGGTGCCGGTTTAGACATAAAGGGCTCGGGCCCTTTTCCGAGCAAAAGGTGTTGCTTACTCGTGCTAAACTTATAGGCGGGACAAGGAGGGATGAAATTAAAGAAAACTGCGTGAATTGTGTACGACAGACACTCTATGGTCGTAGTTTTTCACCTTTTAATTCTTAAAAAAGGGGCAAAAACCTTTAAAATTCTTTCATCAACCGTACACCTTCACCCATGAGCTTGATTGCACATCCTAATCAACCCTTTTTTTTGCTACCAGCCGTTCGTACGTTCAGCAAAACTGTGCCATTTTCACACCGATATACTCACCATACCCCGACTAATCACCGTATAATGAGCATCGTAAAGCAGACTAACATGGGTCACACAACACACTATATGCAACGGTGGAGATGAGATCATGATGTTAGGTCCTACCTTCCTGCCATTTTTGTATGTGTGTGTGTGCAGGGGTGGTCTGGTTTTACTGCCGTGCCCTTTGCCTAACGGAAGTGAAACGATAAATGGTGAAAGCGATTATTGTTCGCCATGGTTTGGAGGTCGCGGCAGATCAGGTGCTTCAATTGCGATCTTTTTCTTCCGCTCCAAGAGGTCAGGTCAGGCAGGTACGGAGAAGGAATTCAACCCCACAAAAGGGATCTTGTTGTTTTTTTGGTCGGTGCATTGTTTCGCTGCTGGACACACGTCACACGTACACCAATTCAACTTAAGTGCCCGAGATTGGAGTGTATGCGATAAGGCGGAAAAGTCACACATTTAGTGTAGGGAAATGGGGTGCGGTTTTTGTGTTTGAACTCCATTGCGAGGGAGGGGGGGGGGGGAAGGCACACGAAACAAAACAGCAATAGAAATAGTATTCATACGGTATCGCTTGTCAGCCAAACGACGTGTCTTATCTTGCGCTTGTGCTTTGGTGTTTTGTTTATTCTTATTCTGTTTCTCCTGCCTCCGGTATAACGATTTTATAACGAAGGGATGTTCCAAAGTTCCAACTTTAGTGGTGTCTATTATTTGGGACCTTTTTCTCTTGGTTGGGTTTTTATTTTTGGGGGTTTAATTTCCTTACCACCCTCTGCCCGTTTTTTTACATTTAGACGAACATAAAGTGCCCCAGGAGCTGTTTAGTTCGATATCAGCAAGCGGGTGGCCCGTTTTAATGGCACACATTGTGCTGAGAGGCACACATGTTCGGTGAGCAGGAATGGTATGCTTTGTGTTTCGATTGATATCACCCGCAAGAACCGACCCGGCGGGCTTCAGAAATCGTATGCCATAGTCTGTACGGCTAATTCGAATAAAGTTGAAGGCATTTATTTAAACATCGTTCCGCTCTCCGACATCCCGGTACTTCCGCCTTTTGCATGAGAGGTGTTAGGCCGACATGTTTATTTCACTAGCTGGAGTGGTTGTGCCGGTACGCAAACACATTTATTTTCACAGCCCTTTTGGTCACCTGCAGATGGTTGCTGTTGAGGCCATTTTTGGGTTAAAAAATGAATAAAAGTACGAGATTTCAAAAAGGCTTGCTTTTTCGAACATAATTTACTTTGACGAGGGACTAAAAGTGTGACAAACAAAAAGAGACAGAGAGAAGGAAACGCTTATCTTGCTGTACAACGTTTATCTTGCCTAAGGTCTGTCGATAGAAGCATTGCAATAGTACTGGGTAGAAAGCTCTGCAAGTGTTGGTGTGTATAATTTCATTTATAGAGGTTTATTTTTACCACAATTTTGTCCCCAAAAATTGCTTCTCTTTCATAAATTATCTAATTTATCTACAGGGGAAACAATAATAATAAAAACAACAAAAATTCGCTCCTTTCTATGCGGTACCATGCGTCTCCATTAAATTTTAACGCACCACCACGTGGTCGGTTTTACGCAAACAATCTCGCGATGGCTGCAGTCTTTCGAATGAGCCTTTCAATTAAAAATGTTGCACAGCTCAGCTACACAGTCGAAAAAGTGCCATAATTTTGGGGCAGTTTCATCCCTTTGGCGTGAGGTGCGGACAACGCTACGGTTCCGGCAGCTGTGTAATGTGTCCAGGAAATCCACTACTACTGTCCCCAATACTGGTAAAAATGGGAGAAATTTTCTCCAACACAAACCCTCCGACATATCTCACAATCACAATCAGCTGCTGATCTGATCGTTTTGCCGTGCTTGCCGTTCCTGATATCTGCAGGGTAGCGCCAGTTAAGAGTCGCTTATTTTGTAGCATTGCATGGTGTTGGATGGTGTCCGTTTTTTCCCCCTCCAGCATTTGTCGGCTTCTTCCACCACGAAGCGGGATAGAATTTCCACCTTTTTAATGCTCTTGTCCAGTGGTAGGTTTCTGCAAAGGAGCAACGTAGCGTTGGACTACCAACGGCTGATGTTGAGGATGTAATAAATATGGTGATTTCATAACGGAACAAGCACGACGACGACGACGACCATGCATGTGTGTATGTGTGTGTTTGTTGGTGTGGCAGATGTAGCAGGTGAGAGTCTCATAGTGGCAAATTACCGGACGAAAAGCCCCATGGTTAAGCATGGGAGCAAGATTAAAAGTTGTGAGCTTTATGCGACGAACCCTTACCTGGATGGTGTCGGTTTGCGCAAGCACCGCAGCTTGCGCTTGGTTTATGAGTGTTGTGCTGCCAGTACTACTCATAGTTTAGAGCTTAAAAACCCCGCTGCAGAAAACACTGCAGAGAAGCCATTTTTTAGTGGTCAGTTCGGGCGGTCCAAGGGGCATCGCGAATCGCGTCAATGCGGTGGACGATGTCGAGACGATTTGCAACTACTACATCAAGCCAGTGGCGCAGTTCTTTGGAGAGGCGAACTTCATGTGATGTTGAACTGCTCAGTTGCTCGTAATAATTCATTGCCCAGTATTTGCTCAAAGTATTCGCGTGTAAATAATACATTTTTGGAAAAAAATCAAGGTTTTCACATATACGACTGCTTTTGTTAATTCAATCTTGACGTTTTAAAAGATAAAAAGCTAATGCATGTCTTGGTGAGCCAACTAAGCTTCTTAAAAGCAAATTAAAATGGCAGCTAATGTTGTAGCCAACTATTTATAGCGCCCCTGAAGTGATCTCCCGAGCGCAAGCTGCATGTAAAATCAAACAAATTTGCTCTCCCCCTAAATGGCTCGAACAGTGACAACCCATGGTTCGGTTTCAAAGTGACGGTATTGCTACCATTCGACAATTACTGCCATAGATACGGCCGGCCAATAATACGCCACGGTAGTTGGTAGGTGTAGTTAAAATAATACACACCCATAGTAGCTGTGTGTGTGTGTTCGACGCTAGTTTAAATAAAATTTCACCATTACTCCTTCCGGTTTGATGCTGGCTCGTTTGTGCATGCGCTAGCAACTCGCATACCAACGGTCTGTCCATCGTCTCCAGCACAACACAACTTTAGCAAACAAAACTTTGGCCCCCGTAACATCCAGACGATACATGCATTGTAAATATTTTACCCATTGCGTTGGAAGTGCTGCCGCTCCACCGTTTGCTGTCGCCAACTGCCAACCCCGTGCCCAGCCATTGCTCATCGCATAGGTCAGGGTGTACCGTTTTTATGTCTGTGTGTGCAGGGGCCGGTGGAAGTTGATTGTTTAAACTTTATCGTACCCCTAACCTGGGTGCCTGCAATCCAGCGAGATTAGATGCACCGTGCCTGGTTGCTAACGAACGTACGATGATGATGACGACGACGACGACGACGAAAACCATCCGTTTTGCAGGCGTACACACGCTCACATGTTGCAAATACCGGTTGACCAATGCTGCAAGGAAAGAGTTTTTATTACATTCGCTACAGATTGTGGACTGCGGACACGCTTCGCCCTTTAGTTATTGCACCGCGCTTAGAGGGTTCGCGTTGCTAGGAAGCATTTCCGGTGTGGTCCGTTGTTAACGTTATGCTATATGCACCTGGAGAGTGGCGGGGAGTTTGAGAAAGTTTTGTTTTTGCCGGGGTTTTTTTTTTAATTCTGGCATGCGTGCAGTGCTTTAGAAATGATGTGTGCTTTTAAAAATTACGTGCCGGGGCGTGCTACGTTCATTTCTACAGTTTTACGTTGAACTACATGGCAGCAGCAGATAATCACATTAATCAGAAAACGGAAGCGGAATGTAACTAAATTAGAAGCAAGCACTAATGACGTTCGGGCAGATTTAGTGCTTATGTAGTGCTTGTTGGTAGGACAATGATAAAGTTTAAATAATAATAAAGTTTGTGAAATGAAAAATATGAAATGGAATAAGCGGGGGAAAGCGGTCCACATAGAAGGTGTAAGTAATTGGATAATATAAAATTAATATTATTATTATTATTAAATTAAATTATTAACTATCATTATTAAATTAATTTATTGTTTGTTTGTTTGTTTCTTTTTTTTATGACGGCCTGGCCGTATTAACCCCTTTCGAGGAAGTGTATGTTGTTAAACTTGAAAAAACCTGTCTATTGTTAAGCTGTATTGATTGTGTGGAAGTGTGTGAAATGTAATGATTATATGGAAATATTATTATTTTGCATAAACGTGTGGATAATTTTAAGATAATCTATATCAAACATAGCCAATAGGTCTCGAACTGGGATGAGTGGTGTCTTTTTTAGAGTTTTCACTGATGCAAGGAGTTGATACCTACAGCTTTCGTACGTTTGACACGACCACAGTAAGTGGTCAATGTCATGGTGTCCTATACCACACGGACACTCTTTTGTCTTAGACAAGCCTATGCGCTGGAGATGAGCGTTTAACCCATAGTGATTTGAAATCAGTCTTGACATAGCCCTGATAAAAGAACGTCCAACCTTCAAGCCTCTAAACCATGGGTGTATATTAACATTCGGTAATATGGAATGACAATGGCGACCAAGATCATCTTCACTCCAGAAAATTAATTTATTATTAAACCGGAATATCCGTATACTTTACTAGTCACAGACACAGCTGCCTTTAAACATGTCGTTTAAAGTAACCATCATTTTATAAATAAACAAACAGTACAATTACATGCCAAAAAATTCCTTCTGTGTTGTTTGAACTTGTTAACAGCTTGCTGTGAAGTATTAAGCTACATCATACGAATAATTTGGTCGCTTTCCTTTCTAATTGTTATCTAAACGTCTAAAATAATACATCCTAATTAAGGCACGATATATTGCAAACTAGAATTACTGTTCAGATACAAATTACGGACAGCTTCAAAGTTCGAAAATTAAGCTTGTTTCATTTGAATTTCTTTATTTTCAAAATGAAATCCATTAAATTAAACATATGTCTAACCCCTAGGAGACCCTGATGTGTTGCTAGATAAATATGTTCTGTTAACATATAATTTTGAGGCTGTTTGAATCAAAATGTTCCTAATTTGAAACATGAACTCGTAACTGTCCGGAATAAATGAATCAAAATACGGTTGCAATTACACGAGCATTTCATGAAGCATTTGATTTATTTCAAAACATTTAAAAGTTTGTTTGTAGTTATGCAGGGTTATGGCCGATCAAATGTAATTTAGCAAAATATTTCACAAGCCAAAACTACTGCAAGTGTCCGTAATTCCAAGCAATGCGGTATCTCCAAACTAATAGGAACTATCTAAATGTGTGCTATAGCCGATTTGCACGAAAATAAATTAAACTTGCCTCAGCACTGTGCAAGAATATTGTGGTAAACCGTTTTATAGTTTAATTAATTCCCCAAAGAAAGTAAAAAAGTGGGAAAACCCTGATAAAAACAACGTCTGTTTGAGCTAGAAAACGGGAAACTAGACAATAAAAAACATAGCACACAGAATTCTGCTCGTCTTCCGTAAAATGTCGCTCCCCGTAATCCTTTCGCTCGCTGTTCTGTGAGGGAAATGTTCACTCTCCGGAAGTGAAATATCCGGATTTCTAGAGGATTTAGCGATGAATTACCAACCAGACACTGCCCTCGCTACCTCTCTCTCTCTCTCAGTGTGACCTAGAATAAGAAGTAAAGGCAAAAAAAAGACACACAAAAGCTCAGCTCATCCTCGAGTGTAACGATTTGACGATAGTCGCATTCTTTTTTACGGCTCCGTACGTTCCTCTCTCGACTGCCGTCTCCTGGCACGAGGGTGCAACCATACAAAAAGGAATCGCCGGGCAGAGGTTATGAGTAAGCCTTTTTTTGTTGCTGCTCCACGTTTGCTAAAAACTCCATCCCGTTCTTTAAATACCAGCGCACATCTCATTTACTTACGGCGTCTGGTAGAGAAGCATCAAATTATGAGTTTTCATCTTTTGAGCTTGTTTTTTTTGTGTGTTCTGCTGCTTTGCTGCGCGTTTGTTTCTGCATCTCACCCACTGAGTTTCCAGCTATCGGGCGAGTTTTTTATCGTCGTTTTTTCCTCTTACGGTGCCAACCTTTCCCCGCGCGCACCACTCCTGACTGGTGGCAAAGAGACGAAGAGTTGCTGCAGTTTGAGTTGGGTTCAATAAAAATCGTATTAAAAATGAAAAATTACGTGTCAAAATTATGCTCTAAAGTTTTATACTCTCGTCCTCTCTGTCTTTCGCATTCGAGCGAAGGAGTGTGTGAAAACAAGCAAAAGTGCATTGTGAGGCTGAAGGCAGAGTGAGGGTGGAGGAACAAATAAAGCAACTTTTACCCAGTCAAAGTCAAGTTGCGAAACACAGCGAAAATTGGTGCCAATGACGATGGAAACGAAGCTAGTACGAAGTAGGAGCGGAGAACGAAGTGGAAAAGCTTAATCTGAGTGATCGGTGAAAAATTAAGCCCTCTCAACCTCTCCCTACACTGTTCCTGGAAGTGAGTAGGTCAGGTTCTGATTCTACCTCGACTGATGCTGCATCGTCACCGCGTCACTTCTCAACCTGATATGTGCGTCCCCCGCCATTCGGAACGGCGAGCTGGAACAGATTATACGTTTATCATGAGATATGCAACTTTTCTCATTTGCTTTGGCATTTCACTGTCGGTCACTGTCGGCAAAGTGAGGGATTCTGAGTGTGTGTGTGTGTGTGTGGAAATGATTTGCAGGTTTTTTTCCTACCCCGCAGCAACGATTTGCCTTCATTCCTTCGTTCGTTTTGCACAACTTTCTGAAGGCATTTAAGGACTGACGAGGGCCAAACGATCTGAAATCTCTGAGCGATCTGATTTATGCGGTCCTCGTAGCAACGGTCCGTGGGGGGCACAGATTACCAAACAAGCTTTTTTCGGTGCGTTGT
>KI920776.1:0-12322 GCA_000473525.2 Anopheles melas | reverse complement strand
CACACACACACACACACACACACACACACACACCAATCGAATGGATCGAAATTGAATGGGAAAGGATTCAGCCCGGTGCCGCTTGTCGCTTCCAGTACACGAACGCGTGTGCGCGCGCTTCCAATTTCGAATGCGCCACACCGCGGCAGCCTCCCGCTTGTGTTGCGCCACTCTGGCACGATCCGGACGCAAGCCATATCGCGCAGGAAGCTCTACGTGGCGGACGTGGGATTTGGTCGGACCGGTGGGAAATGAATCACTCACGTTCGGGACTACCTGATCGCCGGTGCCAGCAAGAGGGAGCTGTAAGGACCACAGAAAAAGCGTGTTTGATGTTATTTTTAATTTAAAAAAGAATCATTGGAACATTTAATAATAAATGTTTTTTACTGTTTTGGCATTCTTTTCTTGGATGAAAAATCTTTTTATTTAATATTATTTCACTTGATATACGGTCAATTAACTTTGAATAATTATAATAAGTTTTAATACGTTAATTTAATCAGCCAAACTACAAAATTCAGCATTTCAACATTATTTCTGATTAAACTGCCAAATTCCAGAAAGATATACTAGAATAGTGCTTAATTTTGTGTATGTTTATCAAGCAAACGACACTTCACGATCAATTGCGATATGGATTTCTATCATAACTCAATCAAAATACAGACAGTTTAATAGAATTTTTCAGTTAAGTTTTTAAAACTACTTCATCTTGTTATTTACTTGCTCACATTCCCAACACTACTGCACTCATTCCATCTCCGGTACGTTTCACGAGTACACGCCAAAACTAAGATACCAATGTCATAGCAAACAGCATACCGCGCGGATGAAGTGATTGATACCGGTGCCAACGTGTGTGTTTGTATGCAGGTCAGAGAACTGGCATGTCCGCCAGCCACTTACAGCAGCAAGTTCAAATTACCCCTCCTGCTTCATCTGTGACCACCACTTCGCCATCAAACCTTTCCCCAACCCATTCAACTATAATCTAGCATCGAGAGCCCGTATATGTTCGTGTGCATGTACGACCCCCATGTACGTCCCATGCCGGCAAGCAAAGCTACAACACACAAAAAAAAGCCGGGGGCACGCGCGCTTATTCGTAAGATCATCGCGCGCATGAACGATTCAGCGTAGCGCAATTCACTCCGATCAGACGAAGGATTACGAAGGGCGGGGGGAATGCTGAAGGGTTTCTGAGGTCGAGGAGGGGTATATCTTCTTTCCCAGGCTTTGCGACCTGTGTTGGTGGAATGGCGCACGCCCGGCACCCTCAATCGTGAGATCACTTCTCGGAGAGCGGGCGGTAGTAGTGGTCTTGGCACGATCTGCGATCTTGCGTCGCGGTTCCTCCAGGTACTCCTTCCACCCATCCCCGTAACATCCGAGAGTGACCTAGGGAGAGATTATTATAAGAGTGAACGAAGCCGTCGACGAGGTCTACGATTTGCTTTACCTATGTCTCGCCTCCTGCCTGCTTCCGGCAGGGTAAGCTGCTTTATAAAGTTATTCATATTATTATCTAATTTATATATACGATGGAAATTGGTGCTCACGATTTGCACATTGTTGGGGCGCCTTGTAAGCGATGGGTGGAATTATGCGAAACGGAGAACACAGGGGACATTTCCATAAAGACAGAAGGTAGGGTGAAAATAATTAAACTAATTGAAAAGAACTTCTCCCTCTATCAGCTTGCCTCGATAGCGCAGTAGGTAGCGCGTAAGTCTCATAATCTTAAGGTCGTGAGTTCGATCCTCACTCGGGGCAGGGAAGAAAACTACTTTTATTTGTTATTACACTTACAAATATTTGTTGGTTGGTTTTGCTATACATCATCATTATTATCATTTGACTTAGACTCTTTGTGTCTTGATCCTTGACTAATGGTTTCTTCAACCAACACTTCATGCATTTATTCGCATTATTACAACAAAGGGCTACACGTGATACTTCATTAAAAACGCCCATCTCCACTAGTACACCTTCTCGCTTCTTTTGATAAACACAGTTTCATTATTACCGTACGTAAATTAAACCCTGTCTCACGGGCGGCTCCCCAGACGGGAATGAAACACTTGGGCGGTGTCGTCCGTTGTCTTTTGTGCGAGCTTAGAAAACATGACAGCTCTTCGTATGCCGACCGATGCTCAAGGCGGCCTCACGTGATAGTCGCGTCTAAAGCCCCCGAAAACCGTCACTGTCCATTGTGGTCGGCGTGAGGCAACACGAACCACACCAAAAGCCAACCGCGATGCAGGGCACGACCCAAAACTTAGCTCATGCAGCGCAGCAAGAGCAGACGGTGAAGACGGTTCTTATCTCGTGACCGCGCACGACAGACAAGCGCTCTGGCGAGTTTTCGCAAGTCAGATTACGATAACGAACGGGTCGGCCAAACGAGCCCGATTCCCCTCTAATGGACAAACTCTGTTCGTGAGTGAAGACTTCCACCAAACCAAGCCTACACACGCCCCATCGTGCTGCTGCCATCTACCTAATGCAAAGGGATCTCTCTCTCTCCAGTTGTTGTTGGCCATTGCTGGCAAGTGGGCGTTGCATGACCGAAGCACAGAACATTCCGACACTTTTCTTTGACCGTGACAGAAAACATCCCCAAAGCAATGGTTTCGAGATCGAAAAAAGGCCCCCTCATCAAATATTTAGGGTTAATAAAAAAAGCCTCGGCGCATTCTGGATGCTGGACGGCGCGCAACTGGAAGCTGTCAGAGTATGTAAGAGCATCCTTTTACGAAAGCCCGGACTACCCAAAAACGGAGTGACTCTATCTCGTGCACTGCATCCAATGGGGGCTATCTTAATCAGATTGTGCGGCTTGTAATTTAATGCGCTTTTTGGCACTTTTTGGCAACGCACGTGTCTGGTTGCGATCGACTGATAAAAAAAGTGTAGTGCGAGCGATAAAAGCCCTTAGAAAAGGGCAAAAACAGTCAACATTGGTGTTATTCTATTTTAGAATAAATAAATAAAAACAGCAAATACATCGTGTGTACGCATTCGATTAGAACAGATAATCAGACATGCGCACAGACAAGCTAAGTAAGCGGTGTACGGTAATAGGCGAGAGGAGTGTTTATAAATACATTTAACTGACAGCAAAGCATGAAGCAGAGTGGCGCAGTGGAAGCGTGCTGGGCCCATAACCCAGAGGTCCGTAGATCGAAACTACGCTCTGCTATAATTGGTTAAGTTAATATTTTTGTGGAGAGTATTTCGTTAACGTGTTACTAATTTGATAATGAGAGTTTTGTATAAAAGAATGAAATGATTGATGGATGTGTACAGAAATAGTTTAGTTTAAACAAACAATTATAACAAATACTATACTAATTCCATCCAGCCAAACACTGGTCATATAGTTCAAAATCATAAAGGGGCATGATTCTTGAGTGGAGCTTCTATGATTAGGTGAATAAACTATGGTCATCATCATCAACCTGTTCCGCATTTATGTTTTCCCTACTAATATAATAACATAAGAAACATTTTATATTATTACATAATAATTCATTTTTTTATTAATTAAATTTTATATATTTTCACGCATTTAATAAAATAAATGAAAATATGTTTGCCAATTATCTATGTGACCATTTTATGTACTATTTGGTATAACAAAAAACTACACAAAATAATTCTAATATTGACACGAATAAATATACACTAACATATTAAATGAAATGCTTAAAATAAAAAAAAAAGTATAACTATACTTTTATAAAAGTTAAGTAGCCTCATAAAAATCAAATTATAAAAAAAGTCGATATCCACCCCATTGTTCACTAGCTAACGTCATATCACAAGCCTCGATAGCGCAGTCGGTAGCGCGTAAGTCTCATAATCTTAAGGTCGTGAGTTCGATCCTCACTCGGGGCAAGATTTCTTTATGTTTTTATGTTACTAATTGTTTAAGTAACAGTATTATCTAACAGTATTATTTAACAGTATAATTATATGTGTTGATGAAACAAAAATTAAAAGTAAACCTTAGCACGAACACTGTCTTGCATTTTTCTACACAAAGAGATGTTTCAATTAAGAACACGTCGCAGCAAACGAAACTGAGCGAAACTCGCGCAACCCGTTGCAAGCGGCAGCACAACAAAAAAAACACGCACCCCAAAGTGTATGTGGTACACCACTAGCTAGCAAGCGTTCATAAATTTATGACAGCTTCCAAAAGTAAATCGGCAACCGGTCCGGTCATCGGCGAATGCACGCCGGTCCGCTTTGAACTTTGCAACCAGGGACTGCCTCGGAGCCGGTTGCCCTCTCGCCCCAAGTACTGTCCATCGTAGTCGAAGGGGGGTTGGTTTTATGATTACAACCAATGCCGCCATGTTACAACAGAGCAAACCGGCGTACATTTTACGATACGGATAGCAGTAACCACACGTCAATCCATAATTTATGCTTCTCGGGTGAGCTTTCGGAAGCATTTCACGTAATGTTGGGGAGAGCGGCTTGCTTTGCTGAAAGCGCAGAGCAATGAGCTCCGCAAACGTATTTGATTTATATCTTTTCAACTGAATGCTAGCTATAGGCGGAGAATGTATATACGGAAGAATTAAAACAAAAAGTAATCTACAAAGCGCGTTCTTCCGCGCACTTTATGCATCCGTTGCTAATCCGTCAAAGTTTTTTTTACACCGGTTTATTACTAAGGTATAAACCAAAGGTTTCAACAAAAAAAGATGAGCCGGAAGAATTAAAGACAACGGGATGAACACGATATAAAGATGTTTGAAGATTCAATTAGATTTCTGCCGCAAAGACACGCTAGCCATTTGCTTCATTCACCGAACAATCTGTGCGTTCTACATTCTGGCACACTTGCAATTTATACGCCCGAGGCAAGTGGAGTATAGTTTCATGAATTAAATATATCTTTCTCTCCTGCCTTCCGATTTCTACCTGATTTATTTATCAACTCTTTATTATTATTTTTGCCGCTTTTCGCAATTCTTTCATGTTTTGGGATTCGTTTTTGGGAACAAGCACCACCAAAAGCATCATGTGTACCATCGAAAACGAAAGCCAGTCCTGCTGCGATCTACCCAAACTTTTAAACGAAATTAATTCCGTGTTTTATGGCAACATCACGCTTTAGAGTGGGTTCGTTCCACGTTTCACAAGCTGTTAAAAATTACCACATATATCCTGCAATAACCGGTGCATTCCTTTATTTCCTTTGCTTACTCTCGCACACAAAAACTGTAGCCACACTGATGGTGTTTGACTTCGCACCTGATTGCATTACAATGGCAACTGAAATATTGCCCGAATGGGAGAGAAAAAAAACACCCCAAACCACAGTGCACAGTAAACCACTTTCTCTTACACGTACACCTTTCCAACGGGTTGGAAGTTTACCGGGAAATCAATTATTCGGCAGCAATTAGCGGGAACACTAAGAGGGATATTAAATTGTTATGTGTAATATGACAGTGTATGCGCACCTGTGTGGCAAGCGATACTGGTTGCTATCGAGGCTTGAAAAAAACCATTAATGATTTCCCACGAATCGTTAACATTACTTTGCTATATTGATAATAATAATAACTCCGCAGCCGGATCATACCGTGGAGAAAATCAATTAAAAATAATTATACGGATCCGTATTGGTATTAAAACACGATTCGTGCATTAAAAATTACGATGCGTAAGTTTGCAATTTTTTTGGGATAAAAGTATATTTTTAAGTATTCTTTTATCTATTAATACATTTTTGTTCCTTTACACTTAAACTAACCCCTCGATGGTATTATGCACTTACACCGCAACCTTCACAATCGACATATTGATTGCCCCCAATCACTCACTGCCACTCGGCACAGTAAATGAACAATCCAGGGCCTTACGTGTTCTCCACCATCACCACCACATGTCCTTCAAACCGACGGGATGGTGCATACAAAACTCATGCTGCCATATAAATTGAAACATTACACGCTCGGACACGCTTACGGGCATGCGGTACAGCTTCCCGTGCCTAATCGATAGAACGCGGTATACTATTGCAATGTACAAATTAATCACAATTTGCCTGCAATTATAAACCCAGCGTGTGACGGGCGGGTTGGCGCTCATAATGCAAGATATCCCTTTTGCTCCTGCGTGGTACCAGCTGCATGAGCGTTCAGCCTACTGGTCTACATAAAATCACAGTTTGCTTCAAACCCGCCCCGAACCGTCCGGAAGACTGATTCGTTTCGTGACTTTCGAGACACGAGAAATCGTGGATGGAGTGAAAAGAAAAAAGGTAACCCGCTGCACCGTACCGCCTACATGCCCGAGCACGCTTTTTTTCTTTTCCTTCCATTCTGAAGTTGAAGCAAACCAAAAAAAGGCCTAAAATCGTGCCGGCCACGGAGAATGCGATCGATTGGAACCCCCTTTTTTCTTTCAAGCCTTCCCCCCCTAATCTGGTAGCGACCGATCGGGAAGGAAAGGGCGACAACCGCAGTGCAACATGCAACCTACACACACGCGCGCGCGTTTATCCCTAGCCTCACTTGCCGCCTTTCCTACACATTTTATTGGGACATAACCGCATAATAACCTTTTAATTTTCACCTAACTGCCAACAGTGATATTCTAAATCACACTCTATCTGCAATCATTAGGCGTCGTTAGCGAGGTGATTTATTACGATGTCGCGCCCGATCGTGTCTTCGTGTTGCTGTATGTGTGTGTCTGTGTGACTCTGCACACACCAGGGCAGGATAGATAAATCTGTCCCGGGGAACGGTTAGCTTTCTGCGCTAACCGGCAGGAACGTCCCGACGGGTGGCTACACGGTACCACGTAGCGCAAACACCAGACATCGGCGCGCCATCTTGCTTTCGATCTTGCAGCAATCCACCCACCGCAATCGCCCAGTC
Source organism: Anopheles melas (assembly GCA_000473525.2). Taxonomy (NCBI): domain Eukaryota; kingdom Metazoa; phylum Arthropoda; class Insecta; order Diptera; family Culicidae; genus Anopheles; species Anopheles melas. Next base: position 5,411 of record KI920776.1, on the reverse strand, counting down.
ACACCGGGGAAGCTCCTAGTAGGGCAGGCGAGGGAATAAATTACTATCGAATCGTTTAATCTATTAGCCGCGTGTTGCCGCCTGCCTAATGATGGAACGCTGGCACTGCACGGGACCGTAAAGGACGTGCTGCAATGTGTGCGCACCGGGCACACGATCGTGATCGTGATTCGCGACTGATGTCGCGGCCGGGCTGCAAGCATTATGCACTGCCGGCCGCATGGATCGTGGACGCGAAATCAATGCGAACATTGTTTTTTCTACCCTCCGCTCGTTGTGCAGCTTTCTGCCGGCCTGATGGGCTATGCAAATAATGTGATCTACTTCTTTTCTTCCTCAATTAGCTATTCTGTAAGATGATGAGCGCATGAGAGCTACAAGGCAGACGACGTCACGATTGAAAATTGAAGGCAAAATTATGGAATTTATTTACATAATTGGGATTTCGTTGGAATAGTAAAACAACGTGTACGATACTTGAATTAGGTCTTCCTCAAAAGCTTTTCTACAGAATAGTACGATCTGGTGGACGTACTAATATTATACAACAACTTCTGACATCCAATGAAGTACCCATAACTTGATGTGAATAGTGTCTTGAATTTTGAGACGTAAGAAATATGATCTCTAGTCAAAATAGAGCTTATTTAGCATATATTTAACATATATCTTCAAGATATTTAAGATGATGTTGTTGTTTTTAAGACTTTTCATATCTTTTTCACCTCCAAGTGTCTAGAGACGTCTCTATAAACGACTCTTATGATTAACAGTCTTTTGCCTCCCAACATTACCATGTATATTGCCATATTAGAATATCTTAAGATCGTACGTTAGTGACGCATATAGTTCATGGACAGTGTCCAGAATATTTTTTCTCTAAAATTATCTTTAAGACTGATGACTAAGACTTAATGCCCAATTCAATGCTCGACAAAAGACCAATATCTCTTAAACATTACGTTCGTGATATAATAAACATAAAGATACTTTGCAGTTATTTCAGAGCAGCTGCTTAGTGGCGTCACTCGTTAAAAATTTCTGCTGATTTTGATGTACTGATCATTTCCAAAACACAGTTGAAGCACGACCAACCGAGCCCTTAGCTGCGCTTAATTAAACAAATCAAATCAGTCCAAAATCACGTTTTACGCATCAGCAGCAGCTGCAGGTCGTAACATCCTTCGGGCCAAAAAAAATCCCCAAAACCACCCCTCAGTGTAGGCTCCAGCTTCTGTAGTCTCAGCCGTGCAGCTCCCACAGTCACAGTATCAAAACAAATTCAAACACAAAAACAAAAGCCAAAAACAAATCGAAACCTAAGCGATACGGAGTTTGGGGGATATTAAGATCGTGTCTCGACCATTTCCGCACCGCTACGGTACACAGACACACACTCAAACGGATGCCAAAAGCACACGCACAGGCGAAGAGAGAGGGTGCGCGGTTTTAAGCTTCTCCGAAATCCGCTGTCGTGGCGTACTGTGGCGGGTGCCATGTCGTGCTGGTGGCATGTTTAGCTAAAATAAACAATTTTCGTGATCGCCCGAAGGCCACTCGACTCTACACACCACACGGACGTGCAGAGCAGAGCATATATAAACAAATCCCCAAAACTGCTGGCGCATGGAGATGGGTTTTTGGGAGGACCACAAGACCACGGTGAGGCATCAGCGTGTTCCCACCGATCCGCCTGGAACGACCGGCGGCGACAAGCCAGTTCGCGGACAGCTGAACCACGACGTTGAGCCGAAATTCCCTGAAATCGGCAAGCGCGTGAACATGCACCCCAAAAACTGCAACTGCCTACTCCACCCCGGTTCGTTCCGTGCCGATGGCTAATCTGTCTAGCTGCGGATGCACCCGTGTCCGTCCATTCGTGGTGCGTCTTTGCGTTCTCCCAGCGCAGCACACAACTATTAAAGTAGATTATATTTTAATTAATATTATAATTCATCAACAAATTCTCCTGCCGGGCAGGCACCACAAAATCCATCCGCTTTGTGTTTGGATCCTTTTCGTCGTGTGTTCGAGGTGGTACGAGAACGGTGCATCATAAATTGATTTATCCCTCGCTGAAGCGCTGGATGGGGTTGAAAATTCAATCTTGCTCCCTTTTCAATCCCGTACCTTTAAAGTTTCCCTTGCGAAGGAATGCACCCAAACTGTGTTGATCCCACAGACATCCCACTGCTCCAAGGGAATCATTTCGTCCCGCAAATTTAAAACGAACTAAACCTAAACCTTCCAGCATCCTACGCAGTGGTGTATGTTAGTTAATCTACTGTCAGGTTGGCCGTCGCCGCCGTTACCGGGCCGTTTTTCATAAATTGAATTAAAATCTATAAATCTTACCACAGGGATCTAATTTGCTTATTCTTGTTTACTTTTTACTCTGCAATTCGTCCACGGCTTTTGGGATTTTTGGGACTCGAGCAGCCTTGTAATAACAGAGGATCAGAACGTTCTTATACTTGTTCCTCGCCTCTCCCGGTACGATCATCTTCCGCTCGGGCAGTTAATTTCCCCTTTCTCCCATCTGGCCATTCCATGGGGTGTTATGCTGTTCGCAAGTTCGCAGTTCTTTTGTGCGGACGGATGATCTGATGAGCGATCAAATTTATGCGTTGCGTTATCCCTTCTGCCGGGGTTGTGATCGCCCAGTTTGATCACAACGCGCATCGCGCTTGGGCTGCACGTTATGTAAACATAATCTCCTACCCCCTGTTAGCTGTCTCTTGCCGACCGCCACCCCTATGACAACCAGTCGACAGGGTATCGGATCAACGGATCGTGTGGAAAATTGAATTTAATTTTCAATATGTTGGCCGATAAATCTTCGATCGGTATCGATCGCCGCGGAAACGGATGCGCGTCTTGCGCCACGCAACGGACGCATCAAACCGGTTCCCCATGGGCGGCTGCCAGCACGCACGCACTCACGCCACGGTGCGATGTTGTTGATCGACTGCAAATTTGTTGCGCCCACCTTCACCTTCTCCGGGGAGTGCATTACCGCCATCTGGGAGGCCACACGACTCTGTGTGGGCTATGGTTTGCTGTGAAGCAGCAAGGGATGGATTTTCTCTTGTCTCGCTTTTCTTTTTTGGTTTAGCTCAATCAGCCATTATCGAACCGATTGGTAATAGTTTGTGGCTTGTTATGATTACCGGATCATGCAGGTGGGTGCAGGTGTTGAGTTTAATCGTGAGTACAGCAAAACATTATAGGGAACGTTTTTGGAAATGGGGGATTTCTTGCAAAAGGGTTCAAATCATCCTTAACAAGGGTCATAAATTTTCAAACTAATTTAGGATGTTTGAGGCACGGCATTGATTACTGTTTACCTCAAATGCGCTTGGACTGGCGGTTTGCGAGTAAGCCGCAGCGTTTGAAGGGATAATAACGACAAGAATGCAATTGGGAAAATAATACATATTTGCGGCAAAAATGTGTTGCACGTAATGGATCGCAAGGGCTTTCAATTATTTTGATTAACTGGGTAAGGGTAAAAGATCCTTCTGAGCAGTTTTTTTAAGTTGAAAGTAATAGTCGAGATCTGAAAAATCATATTATTTATTCCTAAAATCAAAATTATTTCCAACAGTTGTAAATATACCTTTAAAAATAGTAAGCTATTAGAGAAAATACATTTTTAACAGAAAACAATTTCATGACCGGCAAAACTCAGAAGAAAAAAATAAAAAAGGACGTGAAGTCAACCAACAATGAACTATGCCCCAACAAAGGCAAACAATAAATAAGCTTGCAAAACGCAATCAATCTAACAAATTACGGTGGCAGCAAACAAAAAAAAACGAATCCCACTTTGCATTGTTGTTTTTGTGAGACCATGTAACAAAAAAAACCTCAACATCTCCAAAGCAAGCAGCTACCCGACAGACCCTCAAACAGCAAAAAAAGGCGCTTTAAAAGCTTCCAGCGCATCACCGCGGTGAAAGATAATCGCTTCTAGTTGACAGCTCCAAAGTGAGGTTAGCGCGGCGGACGATCCAACCAAGTCATGGGGCCCCATTATTCGCAAGCATCACGTCCGGGCTACCGCGTGTCAAGGCGTGTCTGGCAGCCGCGCTCTGACGTGATCGGGACGGATTGGGCAGATGGGGGTAGTGACGGTGGAACGGTCCGACGACGACGGTGCAGTGTAGATTTCCGCCGATTTTCTCATGCTTCTATTCATTTCACCGACCGGATCACCGGTCGTTTGCAACACGTTCGCACCACACACGCGCGCAGCTGACGCTGATCAAATCGCGGCAACGGTTGCCATGTTGCCCATTCGCACTCCCACAGACAGTAGCCATGCGTCCGAGAACGAACGCGTACCTACTTACGCCGCTTCTTCTGGTCTGGTGCGTACGCAAGAAGCATGTGTGTGTGTGGGTATGTCTGTCTGAACCTGCCGTGGCATCGACCGGTCACGAAGTGCGCGCACATCCTTCCCAGGGCCTGATCGATCGATATTTATGGGAATGTGTAATGGGCCGTCCATCGATCGACGGCGTTTGAACAATGGCCGCCCCATGTCAACCGGAAGCTACAAACGTTGACAGCTGGATGTTGCGCCAGGGGGGAAGCGAAGCGGAGGAAAAAGTGCGTAAATAAATTATCCCGCGGACCGAGCCAAAGCCCATCGCGCTCTGCTGGGCCCATCGCTGGTGTGAACACATCGAAGGGCTGATCTTATCTTGGGGTTTGTCGCTGTCGCTCGAGTGTGTGATCGATGCCTGTTCGGTTCGGTGGGAACGCTAGCGTCATTGGAGCAAACGCACTGAACGCGTCAATAAATCGTATCATGATGGTTTGATTTTGTGAGCTTTAAGTGAAGAGCTTTCAAGAAATTTGATTAAATTTATTTAGCTTTTAACTGAACTTAAGAAGAGTAAATTATCTTTTCTATCAATTAGCTAGAAGAGACAGAAACCAGTAATTCTTCTTCGTTGAAAATTGATTGGGATTAAATTTATTAAAAACAATACTAATCTTCTAGCCATCTAGTAGCAAAACTGTATCCATTAAAAGAGCCTATTTCCTAAACGAAATTCTAGTACATATTTTAATGTACTTGCACCTTCATGATTTGGCCACCTAAGCATCAAATAGGTACACGATTAATTTTCTTTGCAATAGTAAAGCTCTTCAAGATATTTGGAATATATTGAAAAAAATCCATTGGAGTCACAATGGTAGGCATATTTCACCATGTGATTTACATTAAAAAAAAGACCCAAACATTTTTACAACCTCTTCACGGGACCACCTTCAACTAAAAAAGCACCTGAGTACCTAAGAGGTGTGGCGTGGTCGTACCATCCCCTTCAACAGAGCTAATCCGTCCGAACTTTACAGCTGCCGTAAAACGGCAATACCACATCGCACACACACACACA
>AXCO02005690.1:0-19560 GCA_000473525.2 Anopheles melas | reverse complement strand
CGATCAATGAGCGTCGGAGAAACGCCAGGTGAGTGGGCATCAGATTCGGAAGGTTCGGAGGACGATTTGTTAATACCTTTCCTATGACTTCAGATACTATGTCACCGTCCAACAAAATGCAAGAACAAATCATGTCTACTAGCAGCAGCACCAATGCCAAATCGGAGGAGGAATCAGTGACCTCTCCGACGACCTCAACGACCGCTTCTGAGCACACGCTGATGGCGGAAAGCATGGACAGCTATAGCAGCAGTCCCACGACGCGGGCACCGCTCGGTGAAATGCCGAAGCGTGTCAACCCGTTCCTGAAGGATGCCAATATCGAAGCGTTTGACGATAGCAGTGCCCAACTCGACGCTGCTAAAGATGAGCAGCCGCAGCAGCAAGCATCGGAGGAGGACGAAGGACTCGGTGGCGAACAGAGTCAGTCCGAATCGACGACGACAATGAGCGACTCCACGCAGATGGTTGATGAAAGCGAAGAAAGCGATCATAGCTCAGCTAACACCAAACACTCCTCAGATGGTATGTGATTGTGTTGGATGCTCCAATCGAATTTTGTTTAGTAATGTATCCAACCCATTTCTGTCTAGTGATGGAAAGCAGCTTCTCCTCGACACCGGGCAAGCAGGAGATCATCCCAGATTGGGTTGTTGTGGGCGAGTCCGTGCTAATAAGACCGTATAACACCAGCGGCGTGATAGCGTTTGTTGGCGCTACACATTTCCAGGTAATTATATTCTCCGGCTACAACACGATGAAGACGATAGCATTATTTTATATTATCGCTGTGCTCTTAACGGTTTCCTTCCGCAGGGAGGAACTTGGATTGGCGTGGAGCTGGACACGCCTACCGGCAAAAATGACGGTACTGTGCAAGGCATCCAGTACTTCGATTGCCGCCCAAAGCACGGAATTTTCGTGCGCGTCGATAAACTGATCCTGGACAAGCGTGGCCGAGCGATGCGCGAGCTGAAGAAGGCAGAAAAGATGAAAGGTTTGTTGGCAGATGTGGCTTTGAATGATCTTAACGATCATATTAATAATGTAAAACTCTATTTTAGCGGAACTTGCTGGGGGCAAGGGAGGACAAAGGCCACTGACCGGCGGCACCGGCACCTCAACGAATGGACCACGCAAATGATACGCGTTCAATCGTGGCCTCAGCAGCGCTCAGTGTTCGTCGAGGCCGTTCACGGGCCGGAAGCGGTTTGTGCCGAAATCTGCCTCCGTTGCAGCATTTAACCGCGGTAAGTAAAGGACATCTCGCGTACAGCACACACTCGGGTTGCCGGTGGCGCAAGGAAGCGGAAACGCCATTGGGACGGAGAGCTGGGAAAACCCCAGTACAGCCATTTTTGCAATCTTCATACGCTCGTCAGCTTCTTCAGCCCATCAGTACCGGTCGGAATGGCAGAATCGCAGGGAGCCACACAGCCACAGGCCGGACGATGCAGAATCCATCCCTTCTATCAAGAAGTTTGCTTGATATTTTGATGAGATGCTTTTTTCCTATACATTGACGTAGAACTAGAAGCTCGCGACCGAGTTGCAGTGAACGATAGGCACTAGAGGCACTAGAGGCATACGCATTAATAGAGTCATGCCGCGAACGCTCTTCTACCGCTCTAGATAGTGAATGGGATACTACTCACCATCATGGCCAATCTGGTGCGAAGGTGTGGGGAAGGGGGGGATATTGGGGTCATACAGTAAGCTGTATGATGCTACCTCCCTTCCTCCTCATTATCGTGTGATGGTTGAGGGTGCAAAATTAAGGTAATCTTATCAAATTACATACATTTTACAACTACTCATACCACTATCAAAAAAGATGTGCGATAAACCGGTCGACCGGTGGAAGTAAAGTGAAGGATAGTATCTAGTTTTACACGTCACGCTGGCGAAGTAGTAGAGTGAGCGTACGGCGGCCGAGTCAGTAGGCAAAATGAATCGAGCGTTTCTCACACATGTCCATTTCTTACACATGTCGTTTTGCATAAATGCATCTGTATGTTAGTTGCTGCACCTTGGTGTGATCACACAAAAGTACCAGCCAAAAAAAACAAAACAAAAACACACACACAACAATACAGGACAGGCAAAGTACTCATACGAAACCGTTGAACCGAGTTGATTGCCGATCACAGCTCGCGCGGAAACTGAAGTTGTTTGTTTGAACCGCCAGCGTTTACGCCTTTCGATAGGCATTTTCGAACTGTTTGAACCCGATTCCATCCCGCTTTCGATAGAAAACTAAAAGTTGAAACACAATCTCTACACGTTTTTCGTCCGTTCAATGTGAAGCTGTCGCTGAAGTGGGAGAAGTAGAAACAGTCGCCAAGGAGGAGGACGAGGAGGTAGCAAAACAAAACAAAAGCTAACGTACCATTTTCTGAGTGTAGTACATTTTCTATATATTATGTTAGTGGGAAAAGAGGTAGAGCACAGGGGGGTTCTAGCACTTTGCAGTTTGTTAGGCACGAGAAAAGGGGAATCGATGGGCGAACGAGTTGTGAGCAATTTTCTGTCCGTTGGCACAAAAGTGCGAGGAGCGCAAAACCAATCCATTCCAATTTGCAATAAAAGCGATTCCTTCCGTTGCAGTGAGTGTGCCCGTGGTAATAACGGGCCGCTCTTGAACACACACACACACATACACGCAAAGTAGGGCGCTAGAAGACAAGCCAGCACACCAACACGTCCAACAGTAGGCAACGCTAGTATTCATCCCCTGTGCGCTGGTGTTCCATCCGGGAAGCGATTTAGAAAGCTCGTATCAAATCAGTCCATTCCGTTTCGAGTATTGACAGCAGATTAGTGTTGTGTGAGTGTATCTGTATATCTGTATGTGTGTGTGTGTATGTTGCAGGTAGAGCATTCATTCATTCGTTCAGCATAGGGGGAGAGCAGCACTGTTAGTCTCAGGTCACACAAACCCATCTGCACGGTAGAGAACTATTCACTTTGATCAGCAACTGCTAGGGTTTGAACTGTGCGGGGAAGCATGTACAGTGCTGCACAAACACACACACACACACACACATGCACATTTCTCGTTAGATCGAACGTAGGAGGCGAAGATGATCGAAAAACGATTGCTTTGGTGGCTAGGGTAACACTGGCCCTTCAGTGCTTAGCTCAACCGAAAGCGTCAAAACCGAACCAGGCGAGGTACAAGACGGTTGTTTGTTGTTTAGTATTATTTGCTAGTGGCTGTGGCAAGCTTTCCAGCAAGAAGCGGCCTAAAGCATGCCCAAAAGCATGTCGAAATTAGCAACTAAGGACGAGCGAAAGTGATAGAGAAGTAAGGACAAACGAACGAGGAGTGTGTGTGTGTGTGTGTGTGTGAGAGAGCCAGTGCTGTTTATGTTTTCCCGCACAACTCCGGGCCGAAGGAGAAGCGCAAGAAGGTACTGAAAGTATGTTGGCAATTATGATACATTCGTAGAAGGACGAAACGTTTAGGTCTAGATAAAGTCATACAATGGAACACCAGTGAAACTTGTTGATAGGCGTCTGTGCAAGAAGATGAACAGAACAGCAATTTGTCGGAAAACGGAAAGGCGCATACATGTTTTTGGGTAGATAGAATAGTAGATTGCAATAATGAAGAAAACACTCCCCATTGGCCTGTAGCACGTGTAGGCAAGCCAAGCAAACCACAGCAATGGCGGAGCACTGGATAAATAGTCCCTCAAATAGTGATTTAGTAAGACATTGCTCACACGTATTACATAATAGAGAAAACGTAGAACAACCACCAGGGCAGGCAAACAAGAAAGCACCGCACCATCTCTCTCACCAAGGGCTAGCGTGTTGAGGGTACGATTTCGGATACATTTCTTTCTCTAATTACTATTATCGTGGCGTATCGTTTGTGCATCCTTTTCCACTGTAGGCAGCAATGCAGCTAACGCTATAGAAAGCAACACAAAGAAACAAACACAGATACACCAAGACTCAATGCGGAAACGTAACAGCAATATTTGATCATAGGATGATAGGTGTGCGCTTCATGTGAGAGAGAGAGAGAGAGAGCGAGAGCGCGATAGAGCGAAGTGAAACAGGGTGTCGGTCACAGTAGTAGGCCATCCCCGTCGAAAGAGGTGATTTTAACTTGTAACTAGCGGAAAAGGTTATTGTGATTTAGTTGTTTAAGTTAGACAAAGGCAAATTTTCTGTTTTTGTGTGCTGTTCGCTCAAATGACTTTTTGGCTTTTGTTTTAAGTGTGCTTTATGAATGAAACGTCATATCCTAATCGAGAGAGAGAGAGAGGGAGAGAGTTATGTTTAGCTTACATTTTGTTTGTTCATGTCGTTTACAACAATTACAACACACAGACACACAACTCACTACACATCCTCTCACATGTTATCTACCACGGTCACCGGCTTTATCAACCCCCTCTCGGTGTGCCAGTAGAAGCTTAGGGAAGGTGGCAAAGGCAAATGGGGACGCGTGCATCCACTGAGTATTTGAGTTTATTTGTTATTGCTACACGACGCTCTGTTTAGTATAAAATGTGTTGCAAATGCTAATCGATTTGTGTGATTTTAAGCTTATCGTTTGGGGGGTTTGTTTCGTTCCTTTTTCCTGTAAAGAACAACGAGATGTAGGATGGGAAGATGCTTTAGTTAGGAGGAACCGCCGGGAAGAAACGAACACTGTTATGTACATAGCTGACAACGGAACTATATGGCTTTTTTGTGTGTGTCTGCGTTAAGATCGGCATAATTCATATCATTTATTAAGCCCCATATTCCCTGTCCTGCCCATGCGGATGCTGCTGCCGAAGCACCGTTTGTGTATATTTATTTTTAATATATTTCTATGTTATGTTTGTCGTGTGCATTCCTCTTCTGTCCTGTAATACTATTAGAAGATGATCCGATTCCCCCTTCACTACTCATTACTCTTCTCTATATCTTACCAGCGATAATAGAACGATCGTGCTTCGAGGTGTGTCCAATGTTATACTAGAGGAAGGGAAAGAGGGAGAGAGATTGAGGCGCAAATCCGTTTCAGATCGTATTTCACACAATCATTGTTAAATAGCGTTAGGACAGCGAGTGGTAGTACACGCAACTGGTGGATTAGTCCTAATTGTCTTACTCTATAGTACTAGTCTAGTGCATACCTTGCCCTCTCCTTAACTCCCCCCTTAACAATCTCCACCTTTTCCGACTTTATCTAACCCGAGAGGGGGGAGATCATGAATGTGAAAAAAGAAAAGAAAACAACTTTCCTGTGTAATAAATAAAGCTGTATAGTAATAATGATGATTTAGTAGGAGTGAGCGCTTCTAGTAGTAGTAGATCCGTGTGACCCGCGGTGGTTGTTGTTGCAATAAAGATATGACCGTTGTGACAGAAAGGCTGAAAAGTGCAAATTCGAAAGGGAAAGGCGAATGAGCTGAAATGAGTGGAAAGAAATGGCGTTTTGCTTTGAAAAAGAAAGTCCATAGAGCGACGAGTGAGGCGCAGGAAAGAGAGGAAGCATGATTATCGAATAATATGTCCCATTCCGTCGCACATCCCTCCTGCCCGCCCTGGCGAATAAAGAGCAACACGATATACAAATTATTATCCTTTACTAAAGTTGAGTACACAAAGAAACAAAGGAAAGCTCTGTGTGTGTGTATATACATGTGCGAGCATGTATGAAAGTCTAAACGATAGATTAACACAAAAAATAAGGAACACGGTAGAGATTAACATGGCTAAGGTGAAAAAAAGAAAAATACACACTTTCACACTTACAGACAAGAAAATAAGAAGAGAGAGTACAGCAAGTGAACAAGATACAAAATCTAACAAAATCTATTTTTCTAGACTAGTAATAACAAGTAATGTATAACGCAACAAGCGAGGAGGTGGAGCGTTATCATTATTGAAAGAGGGTAATTATTCAAAACCGACAAACCAAACAGAAAATTTACAAAAAGCTTGCTATGAAACAAAAAGAACAAAAAAAAACATGCAAATAAACCTAACCCTTGCTCCTCCTACCCTCTTTACAAGCGCGCCAAGATGCGTTCAAATTAACACAAACATTGAATCAGGAAGGAAGCAAATATTGAAGATTCTATAAGAAATATATACATATATATGGACAAGCAGAGGAGGAAGAATACAACAAAAGAAAAACACACTCCACAAAACACATCATGAAAATTTCACGAGAGAGTCATTCAAGAAACGGAATCTGGCTTAAAATGAGGCGTAAGATGCGTAAGATGAAGAGCGGATAAAGGATAAATAGTAAATCTAGTCAAAGCAGCAGTGGTCGTCCAAACAGAAGATAACACTGAAGGTGGCTTTAATCGTAATCCTTTCATCAAAATCGAGCACGAGCAAGAGGTGTGGTGGTGGGAGTGGTGAGAACGAAACAATCCCCTCGTACAACACAGAAAAGAAAACACAAACACAGTACCATAAGAAACATGATGAAACAGAAACAACAACAAAAAAACAAAGATTAATACTTATATTGAATAACTGCTTATTCTGTAATTATAATAAAAAAATAGTCGCGAGTCGAACAAATCTGAGTTCGTAGCGTATTCGTTCCGATGGCCGAAATTAATTGGCGAAGAATTGAAGAAACTAATCGACACACTAAGAAAAATGACTAAAAAGTTCGTCGCTTGCTGTCGAAATGAAGTCGTTAAAGTCTCCCATTTCGAGCAGAACAGAGTCGAGCAAGATTTGCTGCATGGGCAAGCAGCAGGTGCGGCTGACAGTTCGGGTGAAGCAGAAACGTCAAACCGCTGCTGCACGGCGTTTGGCGCACTGTAAACAAAACAACGGACCGGCTTTTCCCGTGAGCACAGCGATGGAATGGTAAACTTTCACGAAATTGTACGTTTAATATGGTAATAGTTGGTACAGCGTAGCATTAATGAAGTTTTTTTTTGTTATTCTGTAGCTCAAAACCTTCTACACACTAGGGTGCGAAGATGATGCGCTCTGTTACGGTGCTTGCCGTGTTTACATTCATCTGCAAGAAGGTTTGTGTGGATTGTTTGTGGAAGCAAAACGTTTTCGTCTCTTTAGATAGCTGACCTCGTTCCTACTGTGTTCGTTACAGAAAAGCACATGCACGATGTGCAGTACACGTACGCGAAGCAGCTGCAACTGTTCTACCTAACAGCGAGGAAGGAACCGGATGGCCCCACCGACCTGTTTATTCCTTCGTTGACGACAAATGCATTGAATTTGGTGCAGCTGAAACAGTGCAGAGAGACGATCACACTGCCCGATGGGCAAAAGCCGGCGAGTATCGTGTTGGCGATCTGTGATGGTAGTTCAACGGTGCTTCTTTACCGGATGACGCCAGGGTTGAAAGAAATCGCTAAAAAGTTGCCATCGAAGGGTAAACTGCTACGAATGAGGGCGGGGACGGGCTGTGAGCAGTCACCAAAATGAAATAGAACGGTCTTCGTTTTGTATGCACGACACAGCGGTTTGCAAGCAAAACAGCTGATTGTATAGCAGGGCTGTCAAACCTAGGTTTGAATGTGTTATGCGTTTTCATGACAAAGATAAAATATAAAATACCTCATCTCACAGAAACACTTTTACCGATGTGTGTAAATATCTATATTAAGTGCGAAGGTAGCACGTCCGTTGAATATATCACACTTGTATTGCTACTACTACTACTACTATCCAATTAAAAAATGAGGCGGAGTTACGAAGTCACCATCAAGTTCCGAGAAGGAATTTTGCCAAATTTGTACGCGAAAAATCGAACCAAGTAACAGGAGAACATACCTTCAGGAGGTAGCGCGTCCGTCGAATAGATCCCGCCTGTACACTACTACCACTACCATCCAATTAAAAATTGAGGCGGAGTTACAAAATCATCCCGTTCCACGATCGAGTTCCGAGAAGGAATTTTGCCAAATTTGTACGCGAAAAATCGAACCAAGTAACAGGAGAACATACCTTCAAGAGGTAGCGCGTCCGTCGAATAGATCCCGCCTGTACACTACTACCACTACCATCCAATTAAATAAAGAGGCGGAGTTACGAAGTCACCATGGCAACAATCCCGTTCCACGATCGTGTTCCGAGAAGGAAAATCCGAACCAAGTAACAGGAGCACATACCATCAGGAGGATAGCGCAACACTAAAAAAAGAGGCGGAGTTACGGTGTCGTCAGGATTTTTGTACACGCCTTCTTTTTTTTATACCAGTTTTTTTGTGATCGGGAGATCATTACTGTCGCCATTTGTAATTTTATCCTTTGTGCTAAAGAGGAGTTTTCTTTCTCTTTCTTTCAAAATGGCCACAAAAGGGGAACTTCTACACGTTTCGCAGTTTTCGTTACTTACCCGTTGCAAACCACCAATCAATCATTTAGGTATGCTGTTGTGTGGCGTTTTATAAATAAGCAATTTAGTTCAGCAAAGATAAGAGATAGTACCGATGATATGCGCAGGCGCCATTAAGGCGCAATAAAGATAAATAAGCAAAAACACAAACACAAACACAGTTAATCAATATGTTGACTTTAAATAACCATTGTACAATGTATTCCGATAACTAATCACGCGCTGGTGTTTTTTGATCATCAAAAATACACATCGATACATGCGATGTGTGTGTATGTGTGTGTGTGCATCTGTGCGGGAAACTATCTCTTCACTTTTTCTTCTGTCTAACTACCGGCAAATACTCACTCGCTAAGACCCACACAGACACACGCACACACCGTCTCAAACACAATCGATTAAATACAGCATCATCTTCATCATCGCGAATTAAAAGAAAAATCAACTCAACCCCAACACTCCCAGCATACCACCCAAAGGGGGTTGGCATAACAGGAGAGGAGGGAGAAGGGGTACGGTTTTTCTGACGCACATATATGCACAATTTTACCTGTAAATAAACCTGCACTGAAGCCCTAACACATTATTGTAGCTTTCGATTCCTCACCGCGCGCGCGTGTGTGTATGTGTTTTGATGCGCTTTTAATCAGGAGACGGCTTGTCCCAGAAAACACACACACACACACACACACACACTTGAACACAGCTTCTTCTATCTAGCGCATATATATGTATGTTGAACGTAACACGTGAAACGTAACAAGTATTTATATATATAATAGAGATAGATATAAGTCCTACTTACAAGAGAAATAAACCTAATTTCATCTAACTAGCGCAATTTAACAGCTCTCTCTTTTTTTCTTTTCTTTTTCTCTTTCTCTTTCTCTCTCTCTCTCTCTCGCCCTGTTTGCTCTTTTTTCTCTCTTCTTTCCTTTCTTATCATGTTACATTGTTTAGTGCTGTGCTTTCTTGTGTGTTCTATTGTTTTTGCTTTATAAAAAAAAACACACAAATACGTACACACATACACCATTTGCATACATTTGTCTTTGTGTTTTCTTTTTTGTTTTGTATGATGCGGAGGAGGATTTTCAGTCTAATTTGTTTTACTGTGTTGCTTTCTGCACAATTATTACAACTGGATAATGGAAACGAACGTATGTTAAGGGAGAAAAACACCACTTTATAAACAATAATTACATCCAAAAAGGACATAGGACATGTCACAAACAAAAGGGACAAAACACAACTACACAGAAACGCTTAACACGCAGTGGTGAATGGTGAACGGTGGACAACGGTGTGTGTGTGTGTGTGTGCGAATGAATTAGTAAGGAAAACACAAACGTGTAAATAAAGAAAAACCAGTTGCCACTTGGTGCGAGTTGAGCTGTTTGAATGTCCTCTCTCGTCACTTTACCAAAACAGGCTAGAGGACAAGTGGGGCTTCTTTATCCAATCTTGTTCGACCGGGCATTATTCTTTAATCTCGCGGTACGCGTAACAGGTAAACTTTTATCTCTTATCTAACACGAAGCTGCTGCTGCTGCTGCTGCTGCTACTTCTGCCGCCGTATGTGTCCGTATCGAACGTGTGGTGTTACGTTTGTTACTTTTTGCTTTTTTTCTTATCCAAAACCCATCCTCTCATTCCGCTTTACTACCCTTCTTCCATCTAGAACGTTCCGCGCAGTCGTAAACACAGCTATTCATCGTTTAAAGGCACACACACACAGACACGGCGCGTTTCCATCTCAGTTTTTGTTTGTCCCTGCCTATTGATCATTTTGCCAGCTAGAGATGGGCGCACGTTTTGGAGTGTGTGTGTGTGTGTGTGTGTGTGTGTTTGCCTCCTATTTTCTCTTTACAATATGCTAGCTGTAACACAATCGAGTAAGAAGAAGAAGCGTCCTCATCTTGTCTCCTCTCTCTCTCTCTCTCTCTCTCTCTCTCTCTCTATCTCTCTCTATCTCTCTCTCTCTCTCTCTCAACACCAATCGGCCATGTAGGTAAAGTCCTTGAAGTACGTCTGCTCCAGCTCGGTGAGTACGCGCGGATCCTTCGGTGGCGTTAGGGCGGGCTTTTCGGACGTGAATTCCTCGTCAAAGTTGGACACATCTTCCGCGGAACGCTGCGTAAAACGGATCGATCCTTGTGATTAAAAGCAAGTCTCCACGGGTGGGGTGGGAGAAAAAACAGATACTTACAACCGTTGGCACAAACGGTGGCTTCACCTTCTTGAGCAATAGATCGTCCCAGACAATGTTACGGAAGAAGGCCTGCCGCTTCACGTCCTCGGCATCGCGTTCGGACGACCCGAGCCGACGGTCCGGATTCTTACGCAGCAACTGTGTACAAATGTTACAATTAGAATCCAATAAGAATCGAATCCACGAATCTCAGTGAGAAGGTATCACTCAACTTACCCTTCTCATAATGGCGATTGCTTCGAGCGACAGGAACCGGGGATAGCGAACCTCATCGTTGACGATCGAATCAAACACTTCCTCCTCATCATCGCCCGGGAATGGTGACTGCACAAAGACAAGGCAAAAATATAGTTAAATTCAATCTTTTCTCACACTCAACCCTTCAAAGGGACGGAAAAGGACACAAACCTCTCCGACGAGCATCTCGAAGATCAACACACCCAAACCCCACCAGTCGACGGCACGCGTATAGGACGTTTCGGTCAACACTTCCGGGGCGAGGAATTCGGGCGTACCGCAGAACGTACCCGTCCGGTCACCGAAACCCATACCCTCCTTGCACAAACCAAAATCAGCGATCTTTACATAACCTGGAGCAATTGGAACGGAAACGAGATCGTTTGTTAATCTACTGTTGTTTTGAGCTTATCTTTCAGGCCTCCGCGTCATCGTACCTTCCGTATCCAGCAGAAGATTGTCCAGCTTTAGATCGCGGTAGATGATTTTGCTTTCGTGCAGATACTGCAAACCGAGCACGACGCACGCCGCATAGAAGACGGCCCTCGGTTCCGAGAACACGTCCGTGTGGATGTGCATCATCAGATCACCGCCGGCCGCGTACTCCATCACGAAGCAGACGTGTTGCTGAAGAAATGAGAAAATAACAATCAATTCTCTCTATTACTCTCCCCCACTCCCTCTACGGCCACTTACATCGGTCTGGAAGCAGGAGAACAGGTTCACCAGGAACGGGTGGCGCATCGTGTTCGCCACCTCGAAGATGCGCTTCTCGCTCAGCAACGATTCGACCTCGTCACGCGCAATAATGTCGCCCTTCTTCAGCGCCTTGATCGCGAAATATTCGCCCGTGTGTTTGTACTGCGCCAGTATCACCTTACCGAAGTGGCCCCGCCCCAGCACGCTCAGCAGCCGGAAGCTGTCCATGCACATGCCAGCGCCCGGTGCACCCGCCATCGCTCCCGCCTGCGACTGGCGGCGACTTTCGTACGCACTGTCCCGATATTGGAGGGCACGGGCCGGTCCACCGGCCGGACGTCGATTCACCGGCGGACCGACGGCGCCCGATGCGGCACCAACGTCAACCATGCCGGAACTGGATGCTTGACCGGCGGCGGCGGCAGCGGCAGCATGTTGCTGGGCCAACAGGGAAGGTGGTACTACTGCTGGATGCTGCTGTTGCTGCAGCTGCTGTTGTAGTAGAAGCTGCTGCTGCTGCTGCTGCTGCTGCTGCTGCTGTTGCTGATAGAGTTGCTGCTGCTGTTGCGCTTGGAGGGCGGCCGCCGCAGCAAGCGATGCCTGCTGGCTCATCAACGTGGCCGACGGATGATGGTGATGGGGTGGCAGTGGCGGTGGCACCACATTGCCTCCGATCGTGAGCTGTTCGAACGGAAGGATCTGTGAGGCGAAGAGAAAGCAAAAGGTTAGAAAATGGTACAAAAGTGGCACGGAAAGCTGCAAAATATAACAAAAACGGGTAATGATTTAAACAAGAAAAACAACAAAACACAGCGAAAAGGAAGAGAAAGAAGAAGAAGAAGAAGAAGAAGAAGAAGCAGCAAGTCCGGTAGAAGAACAGTAAACGTAAGACCAAACATATGCGGAAGTGTGTGTAAGGAGAAAAGGAAGCGGCACACACATACAAAAGGTAAAAACTTTAACAACCAAACACAGCAGCAAATAACAGCAACAGCAAAAGAAAAGGGAAAAAATTAATTCAAAAAATGACAAACGCAGGTTAAAAGGATTGGCTGAAAGTGTGGTAAAATCGTATAGGACATGAAGTAAGACACGAAAGACGCACACACGCACACGGAATGGATGAGTGTTAAACATAACGGTTGAGATGTATTAAAAGGTTAGGAAAAGTGTCATAACATTTTCTGCCTCGATTTTATGCCACGAAATTTGGATTTGTGTGAGTATAGTGTGTGTTTTGGGGGTGTGTTAGTAACGCACAAGATTAGATCAATGGATGCTTGGATTACAACAGCATGATGGCATGGAATGCAGTTACGCGCGCGATTGACGGAAATCTTCTCTGCGCTCTGCGAAGTTAAGTGGACCACGTGTAGTTGTTATTTGATCAAAGCATGCAGTGTTTTACACTGAACTTCTAAAAAGGACAAAACAACAGTGAACGAATTCATCCAGTTGTGTGTTTCGGAGTACCAAAACCATTAAAAGACTGATCAATTAATTGAACATGCAAAACGAAAAGAAAAACAAACATACACACACACACACACACACACAGGTTAAAAGACGCACAAAATATACAGGAACAAAAATATGAGTAAATTTCCAAGAGAAAAACACAAAAATGGATGCATTTCGAAGCCGACAGAGCAAATGATGGCAAACATAGTCGAATGAGGCAAAAGCAAAGGATGAAAAGTGTGCGCGTGCGCGAGTTCAAATTGGGTTGTTTGCACACATTCGCTTGCGTTGTTGTTGTTGCGGTTGTTGTTGCACTTCTGACCTCAATGATGTTGTCGTACGTAAGATCATCCTCCGGGAACGGTGCGTACTGCTGCTGGTACTGACTAGGGGCCGGCGACGGTGGTTCCTCCACGATCGGGCTGCCCGTGGACGAGACCGTACTGTAGTAGCTGTCCCGATTGTACCCGCCGCCGTACAGTACGGGCGGTGGCATCGACAGCACCGGACGTAGTAGATCCCCGGACAGGGACTTTTGTAATACTGCTGGTGAGGTTGCCCCGGCCGCCAGCGCGCCCGTCGGCTGACTAATTTGGCTGGTGGAACGAAGCACTGGGGGCGGCGTGGCTGGCAACGGTGGCACTTCGTCATCTTCGATGTAGTTGCTGCTGCTGTTGTTGTTGTTGTTGTTGTTGTTGTTGGTGCTATCACAATTGTTTATATATCCACTGCTGGCGACTGACGATGATGGTGGCGGTGGCGGTGTTACCGGCAACGGTGGCTGTTTATCGTACAAACTAACACCACCAAGACTATCGTGCTGGTGAAGGAAATCGAACTTGCTTAACGCGTACTCCAACTGTGCATCAAAAGGGGGTAGATATATGAAGAGAGAGAGAGAGAGAGAGAGAAAGAGAAGGGAAAGATACAGTGAAACGCTCCGTTTAAGAGTAAAAACGGAGAAAAAAAAAAACAGAGGGAGAGAGAGAGGAAAGTGTGTGCATTTCAAATTGAAGAATTCCCGAAAGATCCTCCCCGAGACACTGAATTTCACTACCGACCGGGTTGTTTTTTCTCCACCGTGAAATGATCAGCGGCAGTTCGACGCCACGAATCGTCGGTTCCTTGGTGAGGGTGAGTGACACCCGGCCACCGCGTACTAGCCGCCGATCGGGGCTGTAGAACAGTGCGTGGCGCCGCTTCAACGTCATCTCTTGCACTGTAACGCCCCACTATTAAACCACAAACAACACGGACACACACACACGGAAAACGATGCCACCCGAGAACAGCCCAGGAAACGAGCGTGCTGCTGCTGCTGCTGCTTGGCCAGTTCACCTGCCAGCTCTGGTGTGTTGTGTTGCCGCTGACCGGTGTGTGCTACTGGCTACGAATGTGCAGAAAGCGGGACATTTCCGCCGTCCTACTGTGTCGATATTTTACAGCATGTGCCCGAGATACAACGATAAGAAAGATAAGGGGCAAATCCCTGTGAACGGGGGGTATGGTATGGTGGCACGAAAAAAGGGATTGTAAACGACGAAGAAAAAAGAAACGACTATACAAAAAAAACGCTAAAATACACACACACACGCAGACAAACACGATAAGCGGTAAGCTGGACGACAGTGTGGAGACAGTGAGAGAGAGAGACGATCGTTGCGGAAACCCGTTGGGGACGGTTTCTGCGTATACACAGTCTGCTGAAGCTTCCTTCATTTCACCGAAGCGATACGACTGGAGACAATGCGTCTCGCGCGAAATCCTTGTAACGTGTCCAACAAATATACCCGGAAGAGCGTTAACGGGGCTGCAGCGGCGGCTTACCTCGGGATCGATTTTTGGTGGTGTCGCTTGCCGCGGTGATGGCATCGGTTGCTTTTTCGGCTGCCGGAAGCTGGACGGCGTGCTGATGGACTGTGGCGGTGGAACGGGCCGCCCCACCATCGGTGTGCCCTGGTTCTGCAGGGAGTGGGACGAGGGGCTTTCCGGCAGTACGCCGACTCCGTGGATACCTACAAGCAGATAAAAGTAACCGTTACAATCAATTGGTGTTGTGTTGATGCCACGAGAGGGTGGGGTGTGGGGAAGCCAGTAGTGCGCACTCTCCCGCCCCCCCCCCCCCCCTTCTCGTGATGTAAGAGATATTACAGTACATGACACATGGCATGGTGTAGAAAACAGATACAAGGCCTTGAAAGGAATGCAGTTGCCAACTTAGGAAGGAACGTAGGAAGCTTTAAGTGATAAACACTTTGAAACACTTTCTTGGAAATAGATCTAAGCTGGTACAAAATTCAAAATTCATGACTAAACACAAACTCGGGCATTTCTAATCGCGTGCGTAGTGACTAGAAACCAAACAACTCCTGCCTTATGTGTGCCTCTGTGTCTTATCAGACAAGGCTTATGCTTCTGGTTTGATAATCGACATCTTAGCCTTAGGCATCTACCCCACCTTCAACCTACCGAGAGGACGTCCACCGCCGAGTCCGACGACGTTGTGGTCGGCCGATTCGCCCAGCGTTTCCACCGGATCGTCCAGCAGCGGATCGTACGAGCCGGGCGTGGAGGGAGTGGTTGCGCCCGCCGACCCATGGTGCGTTTGGTTTGCCATCGGTGCCGTTGCGCTGCCCGGCGAGGGCGTACCGGTTCCAGCTGCACCGGCCGTCGTCGGGCCACTGCTGCTGCCGCTGCTGGTCGTGTTGCGCTTCAGCAGCCGGCCCCAGGTCGCCACGTTAATGTTCATCTGCTTGGCGCGCGGAATGTTCTTCACCTGCTGCTTGTTGAAGATCATGCGCTGGCGCTGGAGCTTCGGCTTGCGCGAGATCATCGGGTTGAGGAACTTGATCTCGGCGAACAGGACGCCCTGCGGTTCCAGCTGCAGCGCCATACCGTGCCGTATGTCGTCGATAAACTCCTCCAGGCGCAGGAACTTGACCGCACAGAGCGACCGCCAGTCGCGCCAGTACACGCCGATCTCGAGCTCGCGCGACCGGTCCAAGTCGATGCTGAACCGCTGGTCCCAGGCCTGCTGCGAGCACGGGCGCCACGACGTCTGGCCGACCGTGATGTTGTCCAGCTTGATCACCGCCATGATCTCGGACGACGTTTCGTCCTTCACGCTGTAGCTTTTGGACGAGCTGCGGCTGGTGACGCCCTTGACGAAGCTTTTCAGATCGCCCGGGCTGGACGAGCCGGCGTCCTTGTCGCGGCGCGATCGCCCCGGCACGTCCTCGAGCAGATCCTGGCAGCCCATCAGCCGCACCTCCAGCTTGCCGGTGACGGCCGCACACCGGCTAAACGACTGCTGGCTGTGGGCGGGCCGGCCCTGGGCGCTGCCCCGGAACGAGTTGCGCATCGTGTACTGGACCGGGCCCGGGCTGGACGCTTGCACATTTTGCAGCTCCGCTTTCAGCTGCTGTGCCGTCGGACAGTCCGGGGGAAGTTCCAGCCGCCGGAGCTCGAGCGCTTTCCGCAACAGGTCGAGCTTGCGCGATGATTCCGATAGGCGACCTTGAGCCTGAATTGAAGGATGAGAAGATGAAAACAGAGAGAACATTAATTGCTGGACGATATTAAAGGAAGCAAAAATGATTTAAAAACAAAATGACACCTCGTTTGATGTATTTTCTCTTTATTTGCTCGTAATCGACTTCATTTTCTACAGGAAAAGTGATCGGACAGTTAATCCTACTACTAAAAACGATCGTTGAGCATAAACACGCAAACAAACACTTTGGAGGAAAGCTACAAATAGACGTTAGTGTTTAACAAATGCACTATAAAGGCATCCTTCTTTCGAGGGGGGGGGGGGGGCTGGTCAAGCTTCACGCACGAACGCATTTCTCAGGTGAAACTGACGGCGCATATCGACGATGCCGCTCGGTCCACGTTCGCCCGACGCATCGACGGAGAGGGCACGCTCGCGCAAACCACCAGTACCTCCCGAGGCGCCCATGAAGTCACGCTCCAGCACCCAGCGCCGACAGTGCTCGCACGGACACTCCGGATTGCGTACCGGGCCCATGTGGGTGCCGGGTTTCCGGCGGCCCGTGATCAGACTGCCGAAGCGCCGCGCAATCGCCAGGTACTCGTCGGTGTAGCCTTCGACCGGGGAAAACTCGCGCTTCTGCTGCAGCGTTGCCGCAAGGACAGCTTGCTGCTGAAGCAACAGCGACCGACTCGGACCATCATGGCTACCGCTACCTCCACCGCCCCTCTGCGACGCACTCTTCACGGTGGACGGGCTCGAGTCACTGTACTCGGCCAGGGACGGATTGGACGCGTGCGGATGGGGCGCCTCGTCGTACACGAAGCTGTGATCCGACTCGGTCAGATTGTCCGGGCTCGGCGGGCAGGACCCGCCGCCGGGCGGAACGGACGGATTGTGCATCTGCAGCAGGCGTCGCTCGACGGAGGGCGATTTCCAGTGCTGCTGCTTCCACACGCGCTCCATCTCGTGGATGCGGTAGCGATCCTCACTGTTCTCGTACTCGAAGCTGTCCGACTGTGTGGTGGCGGTGGTGCCGCTCCGATTGAGCTTGCTGCGCGTTTCCGCCTCCTCGTCGTCCTCGTAGAACCCACCGCAGGCGAACGCACTCGACAGACTGCTGCCGGTGACGTCACGGCGCGTTGAGCGATCGGCCGACAGGGCGTAGTTCGAGCTGATCGCGTCGTCGCTCGCATCGCGCCGGAAGTACGAGCTGAACGCGTCCTGGATCTGGTCCTCCGTCTGCTGCTGCTCCCGCTTGGGCACATCTTCGCCCAGATGTTTGCTGAACAGGATCTGCTTCGATTCGGTGATCTCGTCCGTGGCGGTGTTTCTCCGGGGGCGTCCGTGCCGTGCCGAGCCGGTCCTTTTCAGGCTGCCGATGGTGGAAAGCGTGTTTTGATCTGCAACAAAGCACAAACAATCGTGTATGAAAAGCCAATATCTATCACTGAAAGCCTCTTCTTCCACAGTAATACCGATAGTTTGCTGCATCAAGCGCCTGGGCATTTCATGCTTTCCGGCACGCTTGTGACGCACCCGCATCTCCTCCGACTCGTACACAGTGGGGTGGTGTTGTGCTGGGTCGGCGTCTCCATTCGGCTGGGTGTGTGCCGCCGCCGCCGCCGCCTTCAGCTCCATCATGTGGCTAGTATCGAACCGACTGCCCGACGACACCGACGAGTGGCACGAGGAGGCGGACGAACCACCGGAGGACGGAAGTGATTTGGCGTCATCGTGCGAGGAGCAGCACGAACCACAGTCCGAACCGGATTCCGCATCCGACCCGGTACAGTACACGTCGATGTGCACCGTGCGGGGTTTCTTCTTGGCGGCGGACGTATCGCCCCGCACGCTCGATTGCTGCGAGCGGATCGTGTTGCTCGGCGAGACGAGCGGTTGGATGAGTGGTGAGACGGATTTCCGTATCAGCTGCAAAGGGAGGACGCAAAGTTCAAGATGAGCCAAATTCTGTGTTCCCGCAACTCCGCAGCCTTTTACTAACCGAATCGAACCTATTATCCTCCCGTCTTCTTGGTGGTGGCGACAGAAGACAGCCATCGGTGGTGGATTTTTGTGGAATTCCACGCCGCTTTATCGATCCCGTAGCGGTGGCGCCGCTCTCCGTCCCTTCCCTCTTGCTGTTCGTCTCCCAGTCGCTCGTTTGACAGCTCACATCCTTGGAATTGTTCGGGGACTGGATCGGGAATGCACACACAGAGACAAGCATGATCAACTCATGAGCAAATGGAGATGAAAACCACCTTTCGCGGCGTACTACCTTCTCAGGGAAGTTGGTGCTCTTGTCCACCACAATGTTGTTGGTGGATTCGCACTTGTTGACAATGATCGGGAGATTGAGTTGGGTCGAGTCGGAGGTGGGCAAAAGGTCGGTGCAGGCCGTCAGCACGATGCTGCAGGTGCTGGTGCACTTGGGGAACAGCTGGGCTGCATTCTCGACACCCGGCGGAGGAGGTCCATCACCGGTGGGAGTCTGGCATGATGATGATTGGATTGTGTGTTATTAATATGTTTGCACAAAATCGCAGCGACTGACTGCTTCCATTCGTTCGTAGCAACAAGTACTTCTTTCCGTCAACGCGACCATTACAGCCAGCGGTTTAATTAATCCCTCATCAAGTGGGAGCGGCCCGTGCAGCATAAATTTGAAGCTAAATCAGTCAGCACTTCATTTCCCTACTCATCGCAGCGTGTATGAAGAAGCGTTTATTTCTACACAAAACCTTTTTTAATAGGAATTTATGAGACACTTTAACTAGAACGATGGGTCTCCCCACACCACCATCATAAATAACTTTCAATTTATGACGAAATAAATTTCGTTTGCAGAAAGTATTTTTATATCTTAGTTTTGCAGGTAGAAACGAAGGGAGCGAAGGAGGATTAAACCAAAATCGCGAAATAGCAACATACTGGGTGAGGGAAATCCTAACAAATATTTACATATCATCAAAAGCACGTGTTTCCTAACGGCAGCAGCACGGGGAGGCACGTATATTAGCGTAGCGTCAATAGATAGTTTTGTGTCTGGTGGGGCGATGAGATTAAAAACGGCGGTATTTGTGTTGGCGTCCTGCTACAAAAAAAAAAAAAA
>KI920775.1:0-17306 GCA_000473525.2 Anopheles melas | reverse complement strand
CTTAAAAAACTGCCACCCTTCCAATCGCTCCCTCGCTTAGTAATAAAGTATTCCGAGCTGAGGGCAGAGGCGGCCACTCTCGCTATCGTAACATAAACTTACCTCCCCCTTCTCGACCACACCACACCAACGCCTCCTGTTCAAGCTGCCATTCCAACAGCCCTGACCATCATTATTTACAGACACGAATGCGATCATAATTCATATCGATAATTTTTAGACCAACGCTCACTCTCCTATCTGTGTGTGTGTGTGTTTTTATGCTTCTGTATCTGTGTGTATGTGTGTGTGTGTGTGTGTTTGCGCTTCGTCCAGCCACTGTACTGATCAGTTCAACCCCTTTTTTCAGTAAAGGTAACACCGTTACGGAAAGCAATTTGCCATTTTACCTTTGTTGAAATCTCGAAGGATTTAGCCCCGTAAGGATAAGGGACAAATGAGAAGGGGGGAGTCGATTAGGTTGACCGTACGCCACACCGCCGTTCGATACGGACACATTTTTTCCTCATTTATATGTACCGGAGTATCACCACCATCACGACACGGCCGGATCAGGCTCGTTTGGCCGCTTCAGCGTTCATGTACCCAGCCTAAGGATGGGGAGTCCGGTCGGCGTTTATGTATTCGATTCGATTATTATTAAAAATATTTCACTTTATTTGCTTTCCGTCCGTTCCCAGCAGCTTCGCAAAAAACAACAACAACAACAAAACACTGTCCAGCAAACAGTGTGTTAAAAGAGGAGATGGAAAATTGCACCCATTCTCCAACAAAACACGTCGTTACAGGCATGTCAGGCATGCTGACCAACGGTCCAGTAAGACCATTTACGGTCCCACATGTGACAGTCTTATTGAAATGAACCAACAAGCCGTTAATAAGCTACGGAAATTCAATTCGACCAAGTTTTTTCGAAAATACTTGTTAAAATTCCGCATTTATGTATGCAAACCGCACAGCAACAAGATCCTTTCAAGTTGTATAGAACATACAAAATAGTCTCTACAGGACCTGTTTTATAATTTTCTCTACGCGTACTATAACAAGGTTAGCTCCTGGGCAGAAGGGCCACCCTTCCCAAGAAGAATCACCCATCGCACGCGTTATCTGTTCTGAGCACCGTGCTGCCGGACACTGCTACTGCCACCGGTGACTTATTATATATATTACCCACCCGGCCATCCTCTCCTCGCCTTCTTTTTACAAAAAGCAGAATCACACGCACACGCACATATTCTCGAAACGAGCTCCTGCCGGGAAAGATGTGTGTGCTTGTGTCGTTGGTGCGGGTCGAAGGATATTTAAAGGACGACGTTGATGCCACAGCATTTGCGCTGCGCTGGCCCTGGCGACTGTTTGCGTACGCGTACGCATAGCAAAAGGGTCGCGTCCAAGTAAACGACGTTTTTCGGACGCTGGCCGTCGGCGTACGTGTGTCGGCGAGGGTAAACCCGAACGGACATTCTTTACCATCGGTGCGCACATTCATTTTGCATAAACACACATACGCATAACGGCATGAATTGTGGTACACGCGTGAGGGTGGCTGGGTAGCTGTAATAACTACACGGACACTGGCCTTTCCACACACACACACACACACACACACACACACACACACACACACACACACACACACACACACTGTGTTCTCTTCTTCTCTTCCACGAGTGCGAATGCTGTGAAGTCGAGCCAAGGGTGATTTCAAGGAAGAAGCCTAAGCTAAGGGCAATCGCAAACGGTGGATGGAAATAGAAATTTACATAGGCCACAGTACGAAACCCCCCCTGGCCGGACATTCCTCTTGCTCGAGGAGTTTGCATCCCGTTCTCTCTCCCCTTTGCTGGCAGGACGACTTTCTCCTCTCCTTCACCAGCACACGCGTGAGTATTGGCGCACCTGTTTCCTAGGGAACGGTTTCTAGCCTTTCGCTGTAAAATACGTTTCTCCCTCGTTCCTTCTTCGCTCAACCATACGCACGGTGCGCAGAGAATCTTCCCATTCCGAAAGGATGTTTTCCGGGGGATGGGAGCAAACCCCGCCGAAACAAAGCCCATCACAAACTGACCGTGTGCGGGAGCGGTACGGGGGTTTGCTTCACGAAGGTTGCCCTTTCTCGATGCCGGGATATGAGTGATGAAATCGATTGTTTTTTTTTTTTGGCATGGCGAGTGACCACCTCCCTGGCCGGGGTGGTAGTATTTGCATTTGAAGGAGGGCTCAGTGTGAGCCACGAACGTTTGGTGTACGTTCGGTGAAGGGGCGATCTCACACTCTAATTGGATTTAACGTCCGAGGCACGTCACGTAACGGGGCGCAAATTGAGCAGACATCTTCAAGATCCAATAAGCTGTTAGAAGGTGTAATACTTGATTGCTCAACTACAGCATAACAGCAAAAATGTACAAAATTGCCCCAAACTAAGGCGAAAGGGTTTGTCAAAAGAATAACGCCTAAAGTTAGACAATTTTAATGCAAAATGTGGTTAAGGATGTATAAAGATGGTTTACACACAATGTTTGTCAAAGAGCTAATTGAACATAGCTCCTATAGAACGTATCTTATTAATGTCATCAATAATAGAAAAGTTGAGTAACTGAGTGACATTCCATAATATGAAACACAATACTTTTGTTGGTATCCCCTAAACCCACCCGGCTCTAAACACAATCGAAACCCAACCAAGAATGCATGCCCATTGAACGGTTTCTAATTCAATGCCTCCCTTCCACTGGCGATGAGAGTTCCCACAAAATTTAGCATCTTCCCTAACGAAAATAACAGTCCATGTTCTGCGGATCGTGTAAGGCAATAATTTTCCTTCACCTCTCCCTTGCTTCTAGCGAACGCTTGTGACGCAATTTAAAGTCTTCCCACCATCCCATTTTACAATTCCATCGCCGTCCCAATTTTACCAAGTGCAACACGAAAGTACAACTAACAGCCACACTCGTCGTACTAGGAGTTTCCAATACGAACTATGCCACACCGTATTGCAAGGACACTACTAGCCGTAGCCCGTACGTTCTCGTTGTGCTAGCGGAATAATTTCTGCCCAGCTTGTCTGTAAGTATGTTTCTGTGTTGCCGTGTTTGCGCAACACATTTACATCGTTCTGCTTCCAAAGGAACGCCGACAGAAACTCATCGGCTTTCATAGCAAGGGCAACAGGAATGCGGAGCGGAGCAAAACAAGTCCAGCAGCCGTAGCAGGAACAGCAGCAGCAGCATGCTGGTTTATATTTATTCTGAAAATCATCATTATATCTCCCTTCAGTATGTGCTACGAGAGTGGGCAAACCAAACACATCCTCCCCTTTTTTTACACATTCAACCACATACATACACACACTCGCTTGCTCTCTCACATACTTTAGAGCCGATGGAACCGATGGTAACACAGCGTTCGGTCATGTTGCCACCCTCGGCCACCGCACAGTGCACACACCGGTCTGTGCACATGGCTAGCCTAAAACGCCTAAATGTAGACAACAACACGTACATCAGCACGGGACGCGAACAGCGAACGTACCGGTGGCCACTATCCTTTCCGCTTTCACTTCACACTCATTCCATTTTTCATTGCTGCTACACTGCCGCTCTCCCTCCTGCCTTAGCCAATCAACCCTTCTCTCCTGGCATCTTCACCCGGAAGAGCACTACACACATTGGCGCGGCGTTTCCTTTCTCTAGATCTCTCGTGCAACTCTTAAACTCGGACGTCGAGATGTTTTGCTGAACGCATGGGAACGTTTGGGAGCTGCCCACGCTGTCACACTCCCCTCCCAGCACCCGCACAAGAACGCGGCGTGGGGGAGATGAGGGTGGGAAACGCTGGCACAAACACTCACGACGCCTTCCGGCGCAGCCCCGCACGCTGAAGCTGTGCGACTGTAAACGAGCGAATGGGCCGGCGTGGAAGGAGACTAGTCATTCCCACCGGTCGTCGGCCGTAGTGGAGGGGCGGCACTATAGGCGATGGATTGATTGTCAAAGAAAAATAAATTTTGTTTTGATTGATTATTTTCAATTTTTAACGAAATTTTGGCAAAACGGTTTTTCAAACTAATTTGTTGCATACTTTTAGGTGCAGCTGGGTGTAGTAGGATACTGTATGAAAATTGCTGTATGAATACGCCTGAAGTTATGCAATCCGCGTTTCCAAATTACTTTATTTAAATAAAACTATGCAAACAAAACTATCTAGGGGTAATATTTAGCGTAAATTGAAACATTGTGAACAAATTAATTCAGAATTTGTTTAAAAAAAAATATCTCACCTTCGACTCTTATTGCGCCCACTGTACCGCTGCGTAGCAGCAGCGCAAGTAAAAGAAACGGTCAGATGAATGGCTAGCCGAGAAAGTGGGAAAGATTGTAAGCAAAGCAAC
This sequence comes from Anopheles melas, assembly GCA_000473525.2. Lineage (NCBI taxonomy): Eukaryota > Metazoa > Arthropoda > Insecta > Diptera > Culicidae > Anopheles > Anopheles melas. The sequence continues at coordinate 12,916 of KI920775.1, read as the reverse complement.
AGACCATCCTTAACAACCGCCTAGTCATAGACACATTTGGCCGGCGGACTAGTCATTGCGTTCGAGCCGTACACCCTGCCCATCCCGCTTTCTCTGCCCTGTCTATCTCTGTCCTGCTGCAGAGCGAGAACATAAATAACAATACGTACGGGAGCAGGCCGGAGCACTGGTCGGAGCAGGCGATAGTGTCCAGGCGACGTGACGCAACAACAGCAGCGGCAGCAGGACAAACGAACGGCTTTGCAGTGAAAGGGTGACACGCATAATTTACTCTCAACTCCCACCGGTCCCCTACCCTACCCCTCTCCCATTTCAACAGTCCCCTCGCCTCCGGTTCGCAGCATCCTTCCAAGCCTCCTTTAATGGTGTGTGAGGAGAAAGCAAAGTAGAATTTTTGAAACCAACCAGCAGAGCCGAGAGCTGGATTGTGCGTGCTGAACGTGTGTGTGTGTGTATGTGTGTTGTTGTGTGGGTGTCTGTGTGTGTGTATGTGTGTATATTTTACAACATGCGTATACACATTATGCGCTGTACATAGGTCCCCTCATCCTCGCCACCCTACGTGCTTGGCCACTGCGCTGCTCGTTGGTCACCGTGACGGGGTGGCAAACCGGCAGGAGCATCGGGACGACAACAGGGGCAGCGGCCGGGCATGAAAGGGGTTTTTCAAAAGCTTAAAACCATGTGGGGGCCAGAAAGGGGCTATTTTCTTTCGACCAAGAAACCGACACGATAGGGAAAGACACGAGTCGACGTCCGACCGTCCGTCCGTTCGTTCGTGTGCCGGCTTTGCTGATAGCACAAGGGACAGTGCGCGTCGGGCATTACATAGGTATAGGTCGATGGAAATGTAAAGCAGTAAAATTGCGACCGTTCGTGAGCGGAGGGCACCAGCGGTGGGATGATGGCGGCGGGAGGGCACAAACAGATAACGTCCGAAAGTGGGTGCTGGGATGGCCAGGGGTGCAGCAAACTCGGCGGTCGTATGTGTGGTAATGTATGTGAAGAATTCACCGTCACTTCCATTCGCTTCGCCTGGTGGGGGAGGGTCTGGAGAGAAGTGTGCGTGAGGAGGGTGTGGATTTCGGTCTTCGCATTTTGGACACGACTTTCCTTTCGGCCCTCCGACCGTCCCTCCCGTTTCCCGTTCCACGTCGGCCTGCCGCGTGCGCATTCTAAACCGTCCGACGAAATTTGCACGGACCACGGGAAGGCTGCTCATCTGCTTGTTCTGGTCGGTGCTGTGTTTTCGTTTCATCTTCACTGTGAGGTTGAGGACGCAGCAGCGGGAGGGCACACATAAAATCCAAAGTAGTTTCGCTTTCGTCTCGGCCGAAAGGCGAACAACCGAGGTGCGTCCTTGGAGCGTACTGGGAAATACGTACGCTTTTGCAATAGGAATCCATTGCGCTAGCGGTAGAATGTAGTGATGTGGCTCTACTGGCTTTAAGGATTCTAAAGTTTTAGGTAACGATTATTTCATAACTTCAACAAAACTATACAATTTTAGGCAAACACTGGCAACCATTGCAACGCGGAACCATTAGCCCTATCTTCAAATAAAGCCCCCCCTCCCCCCCCCCCTGAATAGTTTCTCAAAAAATGTCGTAAATTGTTTGAAGGTCGTACTCAACACTAGGCCCATCGCTTTTTCTCCTCGTCCTCACCGTCCTCTAGCAGCATAATAAACGTTAACCTCCAGCGTAGCGTACTGCCAAACATAAAGCTATGTACACCCACTAGCACACCGACCCACGGAACCCATTTACTATTGATGATGCTCGGTAAAGAGATTCCGAGCATCCGATAACTTTGCACTGCAGCAAAGCGGTAAACTGTGCGTTCCACAGCGGGCAAAATCCATACCCGAAACACATTGGACAAATAGTACAACAAATAGCACAGCACAAACACAGCCAACGTGTGAGAATAAGTAAGCGGCACTGCAAATAAGGAGAAGCGCCACAGCTACGAGGGTTCTCACGACACGCGGAGAAAGAATTTGTAGCGACGAAAGCAAATGAAGAGTTTTCTTCTTATTTATTGTTAAAAACATACAGAAACTGGGTTTTGCGAAATTATGATGTGGTACAGGGCTATAGATTGTCCGAGGGACATATACCTTTGGTCGACCAGCTCTAAAGAGCGTATGATAAGCGACTAGCCTTCAATTGTTACTAAGCGGTGCTGAACATCATTCTTGTTTTCTCTTGTTTTTTTACAATTAAACAGAGTTATTCAACTGAAGCAATCATTACAGGGGTATGAAAAACTTGAAAACATAATCATGCAATTAAAACAGCCGTAGTTTTAACAACGACCTATCTCAAAGGTAAATGGATTGCATAGATTTAGGCGGACTAGCTGAGTAGTATATAGTATACTGTAAGGCGTTTCAAACTTTCAACTGTATTTCATCATGAGCATTGTGGCGTCTCCATTGAGAGAAAACAAAAAGTTGGTGCTACATACACAGAATATTAGTATATGAACATCGTTTAAATATATTTTCTCCTCAATTACATTTTAAAAGAAATTTCTCCTCAAACATATTTACAGCAAAGACAAACCTTTGGGAAGTAAACGTTTACCATCGTATTCTTTAAACCTTCGCTTAACATGCTCTTCTAAAGCTGCCAATGCAATATTGAGTAGCTCTTAGGTATTTTTAAAACAGAAACCAAAGCAAACAATCTGTCCCCTTGGTTGGCCAACACTTTCTCGCCGTATCACCAGCATCCACCTCCACCCAACCAACCAGCTATTGACAGTGTCAGCGGCATACAGGTATCGGATGGAAAATATTACCAGCGAGTGTTCTGGTCGTACGTAAATATTCCCACATGTGCGCGCACACACACACACTACACCACAGGGGGGGGGGAAGTGATACGGTGAAGTGATGGTTTTGCACAATCTCGGCCCAAATCAGAAGACATCGCACTCTGCGGAACGTTTCGATGAAAGTCCTTGTCTTGTTGCCAGCATGCACGGTACCACTGCCGGTCCCTGCCGGCCTGCTCTTCACCCCGGCTCCGGTAATGAATTATTTAACAGCCAAAGCAGGTGGGCAAAACGTTCCCGAACGTGCGCGCCTGCCGTTGACATGTTGTCAGCGTAAGAACATTTTATAGTTGCTTGATAAATATTCAAACACCTTTCCCCCGTTCGCTCTTTGTCGCTTTCGTTCTGTGCTTGTCGTTTCTTGGAGGGGGGGTGGGCGGGGTGTTTTTTGAAACGATTTCAAAGTCGTCGGACCGTGCGTGCGTACGCGACACTGTATCCGTGGGTGGATTAGTGCGTAGCAGGTAGAAGGTGTACTAATTACGCTCGGACGTCAATTTCAATTTGGTCCACGTCAACGGCGACTGTAATCAGGCGCCGTATCGGTCAGTCAACCGTTGACGGAAGACCATTTGAAGTAGCGTCAACACTTTGTGCTATTCAACTTGGGTCGTTGGGCATTTATTAGTCACGAGGATCAATCCTTTTTGCTGAATAATATTACTAGCTGACAGTGGCACGTGTCATCTGGAGCTTGCTGGAAAGTTTATTTCATTGAACGATTGTTTCAACCGCTTTGATTTAACTAACAGTTATTAAAATGAATAAAATTTTAAAATAACACACATCTCTAGAACTAAGCAAACTATTCCAGTGATTTGGTTCTTTGCTTGCATGACTTAATGGCATTTGCAAAACACCTGCCCTTTCTCCTGTTGAAAGAATAGAACTTGCATGCATTTCAACACACCCACGTGATACGCGGTTACGTTGCGCAGCGAGCTGCAGTTGAAATGAGCATTAAAAGTCATTATGCACCTGCAACGGCTGCACTTAACTTCCACCGATAATTCGCTATGATTTAAACTTAAACAAACGTGCCAAAAGATAAGCCACGGCTATCACGCGCCATGCACCAGACTGCACCAACTTGCACCCCTTTTGGTAAGTGAGCGTTATAATTGTTGTTTAAGCGGGAAATAACTCTCCACCGCGTATGCACGCGTAAGAACTATTCAAACCAGTTCCAGCATGCTACCTAGATAAACGGCAAAACTTTCCAGCACACTTCCTGGGTACGGTTCAAAACCTCAACCTCAAGCCTGCCAGCATGGTTTCGGGGTGGAGGGGCCCTCCATTGCGTGTCGAGCGTCCATTGCCAGCGCTTGTCGGGATGTGGATTGCGTGACCAAACCCATGGGTAAGCCTTTTAAACGTTTTATGCCTATTAAATCACAGTGCAGCACACGGTGGTGGGCAGTGAAAAGAGCTCCATTACCATGCTCAAATAATGGTACACAAACCTCACCTCACTGAGACAGATTTAATCCACCTCAAACCACCGGAAGGCATAGCATGGTTGCCGCGTTGAGAAGTTGTTTCACACGAGTTGTTTTCGTTTCATGCCGGGGACGCACACATGGAGTGTGTTTAAGGTGCGACGGTTTAGTGTTTATCGAAATTGGAATTGATTGAGTGCGTGTGTATGTCTGCGTGTGGCTGAAAAAAATGGGAACATTATTTGGCCGCGAGCTGTTTGTAGCGGCACACTTCGCGAGCAGGGATTATAGGCTTTTGCTCCATTTGGAAGCTTACATGGTTAGCCAGTAGTTGAGCATGCTTTTTTGTGTCACAATGATGAATATTGAACGGGAAAAATAATTTTAATACGCTATGCTACATTGTTCTTAGCAAACAGCTATGCGGATTGCATACTTTGTGGCGATTAAACCCATGAACTATTTGAAACATCGTGCAAATTTTTTATTTAACTGGGAAACCGCCTAGATGTATGCAATTTTAAACTAAAACCATTTTATTAATATATCTGATGAAATAGTTTTGTATTTTGTAGGAAACGAACGTGCTTCCCGTTATTCTCATTCGTCCAAAATTCTTACAACTAAATTCTATCAAGATGTATCCGTCCACTACCCTATGCACAAACCAACACAATCCAGCAAACATCGAATAATCTCGTGCTTGCTAAACGATCATGTCACAAATAAAACGGTACATGTCATGTTTTTATCTACATGCTTCCCTCATTCCCCCATTTGCTGTGCAACCATAAACTGAATGTTGATATTACTATCACCACCGAAGCTACACAATCAAACCGACCAACGTGAACAACGGTTTACCGAGCGGTGTAGCGGTAGCCATAAATGGTTACACTTTTATGCATCAATCAGCGCCACCGAACAGCCGAACATAAACGTCATCCAGATTGATCGGAGCTTATTGATATTTTTAATAGATTTTGCTGTAGCACTGGCCAAGCAATACTTCTCTGCAGATTGTCCTGGTACAAGTACGGCGGTTGGCTCGACGCCTTTGCTGCACAGTCCACAGCGCACCAATCACTAGACAGACTCGCGTGCACACATCCACACGGTTCCGACATAAATCGAAACGGGCAATTTTTATTAAAACTCATTTCCTACCGATCCAACACTACTTCCGAACGGGTATACATTAATCCGGTACACGGTAAGGCAATTTCCAGCTTGCATCCGTTCAACCACCCTGCCCCATACGACGTTGTACATGGCTGGAGGGTGAAATCCGTACGATAACCGCAATAAAAGTGGGAAATGCTCGTCATAAATAACTGGAGCGCTTCTTTTTTTCTTCTTCTTCTTCTATACCTTTTTTCTCCCTTCCTGCTCAGGGTTAGAGGCGCACCTTAGGCAACAGGTTGAGGCCGTCCACTGTCCTGCTACCTTGAAGGTGGATTTTAAATAAAATGTCACCCTTGCAAATAAACGATTGGTGTACGTTTTATTGCGTCCATTTCGGGCAGGTGCAACGCCAGATATGGATTTTATCCCTCGTACGCGACTGTTTGGTAGAGTTTGAATTTGAAGTGCCCATACTTTTATTGTTTTGAATAAAATTTTATGTTTGAATTTGTTTGTTTGTTTGTTTTCTTTCATTTAATATCCTCCAACGCTTCTTGTTTCTACCTTGTTTTTATTCAACTTGACGCACATTGTTGCATGTCCTCAATCCGTCCATTCGCTTACTTACAACTGCTAGTTTTGACCCACTTATCAAATCAACTGCTTACAACTACCAGACAACCCATCAAGCGTCAATTACTGCAAGTAACCGGTTTTACTTTCATTGCCACTCGTCAGGACATCAGTTCGTTTTTGGACGAGCGGTGCGGCCCCGTTGGTGAGCCCCCGTTCCATAAAAACAGTCCATTGGTGTTGTTCTTTGTGTTGCTTTTTATTCACTTTAAACTTTTTCCCCTCCACCCTCCTACGAAATCTAATTTTCACCCTACATAACAATCGATCGCACAGATTGTTTCCCACTGTTTCTATCAACAATTCAACCAACACCTCGTTCTGCAAACAAATTCACTGCAAATCTTCCCCATTCAAAACCAACACCATCGAAACAGTGGTAAACAGCTGCCTGCAGTTTTATTTGGGTTTTTTTTGTCAAAGTTGAATCCTGATTTGCTTCGTAACTATTTTGGCAATTCTCATTTTTAAACCCATCGATGGCTGTGTTGGTGAAGGCGGTCCGACCCGGGGTCAGCTGCAAAACGGGCAGTCAAACACGAGCGCAACAGCACGAGTAGTCTGTATCAGCATAAAAATGGGGTAATAGTATTAGTAGTAGCAATAGGCGGCTTGTGCAGCGAACCAGTGGCAACCGGAAGCCCAATCGATACGCTTCATTTTTAATGACGGCTCGTTGGCACATTCCCGTTCCTTTCGCTCACACGTTTGTTGCAGCCCATTTTTTCTTTAGAGCTCCGAAACAGGAAGTAAGCAATGTTTGGGCCTGCTCGAGCAACCAAGGCAAAACACCTTGCTTCACGAACATTCCCTGCACGCAGGCAATCGGTTTTGCGTGCTTTACTAAACGAGGCGAGCGATTACACATGAACACTTCAAGGAGCACGCTACAGCAGCACGCTGGGCTGTTGGTGTTGAGCGTGCAGAAGGCGTTTTGATTATGTATGGCTTTTATTATTTAAATTGGGCCAAACTAAGTTATTTACCCACACAAAACTTCAACAAAAACTATGCAGATTAGGTGCTTCTTTGGCAAACAGATTGCAAGTTTGCTTTAAATTCGTTAAATATTTCAATTTAAAGACGCCCTAATTTATGCAATTTGCTAGTCATAAGTTACTTTTAGCCTCTTGAAAGGCACAAATGACATGGAAACACTTAACAGTGTCATCCAATGTCCTGGAATTTAAAAATAAAGTATACTATACCTTCCATTATGATATGAATAAGTAATTGGCATAAAATAGCCACCACACTCCTGTTGCTCTACGAACATGTAATTATTTGCTACATCATTGTCGCAAAAAAAACGAAACCCTCTGCTCCTGAAACAGCATCAATAAACGATAAGTGATATTCACTTTCTATTTATCCGCTCCCTTTCGCGACATCGCACCCTTAATGCTTTCCATAACTCTCGCGGCGGATTCGCACAGATGTGCACTTTTGCTCCCGCTACAGCGCACCTACAACGGTGTGAAAGATTGCGGCCAAACCACGAAACGACTTCACACGGGATAACTTCACATCCTCCTCTCCCTCTCCCATGCTCCATCCCCTTCACAATCACATTCACCTCGTCAATTGATTATGCATGAAAGGATAATTTCCCAACAATCTTCCCCCAAGCGCACCAGTGTTGTACCAGTCGCGTGCGTCACCCGTTGCCATGGGCTTCATCGTACACCTCGCATGCCCCCTTCCACTTCCAACCGTGTGAACCGCGTGTGCCAAAACACAACGGGCACAACCCCCGCAGGGCCAATAAGTAGGGTGAATTGAACCGATTGTTTTGCAAGCGAAAGTCACAACGACGACAACGGTGCTGGCATGAGGGAAAGCGAAACCTGCGAGGTGAAAACTCGCGGAAATCAGCGTGAAAATAACTTTATCGTTCGGCACCCACCCCTACTCCCTACTCCCCTCCCATCCACTGGGTGGCAAAGTGGCTGTCGAGAATAACACCATTTAGAGCCATAAAACCATAAGCCCAATCGGCGCGACTGCACAGTTATGATCCGCCACCGGAACCGTGCGCTACGGCCCCGGCACCGAGCTTCGATACTGGGTGGGAGGGCGCGCGTTTTTGGCACCGTGTGGCCGGGCTGTGTTTGTGCTGTGTGCTGGTTGTGAAGTGCAGTCGAGTTTGTTGTTGATTTTTGGGTAAACGAGTGAGCTGTGCCGCTTCGTACGCTCGGTGGAAAATGCTCGTTTCGCAACTTTGCACCCGATTCCCGAGTTTGAGTTGGTGAAAACACTCACAAGGCAAGTAATCGAAACCATCCTCGCTGTGGTAACGCTGGTGGTTGAAGTGGTGTAGAATTGTTCGGATTCCTTTCGTTCGGATTAGGAGAAGACGTAATTGTCTCTTGGGAGCATTTAATGTCTTCATTCTCCATCGGTTCACCAGCAGCAGGATCATCAGCAGCAAATTGATACCATGAGATTTAATTATCTGCTTTCTTCAAGATGCTTTGCGAGTCGTTTCAAATTAACCACCAATGGGGAGAGAATACCAAAAACCATAAACGAAACAAAATAATGCTAAACCATCCCATCCCAAAAACAAAGAAAGTGGCGAAAGAATTAGCCCACCAGCCAATGGTTTTGCATTACACGTGGCGACTGGGGAAATCCTTGAATTCCACCAGTAAAGTCATTGGTCTCGTAACGCAAATTATAAGGTAAATTTTTAATCAATCCCGCCCCACTCTCGGGCCATTTTGCCTTTGAAGAAACGGGCGAAGAAAGCAACAGTTTCAGCACAGCAAGTATGCACCCTTAGCTCTGCAAGCACGCTGGAACGCTCCTGCAACGTCCCGAATAGACTACGCCGCGGACCGCGAGCAAACTGTGGAAGTGGATAAATTGTTTTCCAAATCGTTTCTCCCTTCTTTCTGGACCGTCCTACTGTTCTCTGCTCTACTGTCGGTGGTCAACGATACTGATAGGCTGCTGCTGCTGCTGCTGCTGCTGCTGCTGCTGTTGGCTGCCGCGAAGTTCGAACGGCAATTCGCCAATCGCACCGCAGCAGCCCCGTAGTACGCGCGATGGATGAAAAATAATCAACCGAATTGAATCTTAAAAGCTTCGTCCATAATTATGATCAAATATTAATGAAGTGAACGCCAACCGAGACGGGAGCTGCTTTGGATTTTGGGTAAGACGACCGGGGCCCCCAGTCGGTCCAACTTCAGACTTTGCTTTACTTGCGCTGAGCAGCCGAGGAGGTGGCTGATTGTGTATTTGGTCTGTTCGGTGGCTCTGTGTGTGTTAGCATACGAATAAAGCAACGACATTATTGAGACGTTTCTAGCGGGTGGGCGAAGCGGCTAGCAAAATGTGCAACTTATTACTGTGGATAGCCACAGTTCGATGTTGAGTTTGAAGTTGAGTGATTGAAAATACTTTAAATTCAACACAATCTTACAAGATCCTTTAGTTGTTTGCTTAATTAAAATTTGCATAAATTTAGGAGAAATGTCCTTGAACACTCTGTGCCATGTATTGCATCGTTCCGCCTCAAAGTATGCAATTTGCATGACAAAAAAACAATTATTACCATCTTGATTGCCTTTTTTATAGAAATTTCGAATAAAAACCAAGTTAAATAGTTATTCAAAATGCTTGTATGACCTTATGTTTGTAAAACAGTGGAGAATATTTCGCACAACAATATGCTCGAAATTGAGATACAAAAATATTTCATTGCTGAGCCATTTTTCAGCCCACAGCATACACCCCTAAAACGTTTTCCTCGAAACAAAATGTGTAGAAAAATGTGCTCTCGGAAATATTGGTACGAATTCCATCGGCTCCGTTCTTGAAAGTTCGCACAAATTTCTCACTCACCGCTCATTCCAGTGCTGCCCGCAACCAATTCTTGAGCCATAGCCCAAAAGTGAGCAAATATCGGGCACACGCGACACGTTCGGGTAGGGCGTCCCAAAACGAAGCGATATTTAATCCCTTTAGAACGCGAACAAATCACAATCGGGACCTGCTTTCCCCTTGGCAGAAATGATCCAGAAGAAAGAGGACGAACAAAAAAAAACAACCAGAACCACCTCTTGTGCACCGCGCGACCAGTGTTACCTTCCGTAAGATTGCTTTCTTTACCTTCCGACTAATAACAACTCCCTGAGTGCTCACACACACACACACTCACACGAGAAGCAATCGTTTGAGCCCATTTAAGGTAACAGTGATTTTTATTTCCCACCTGAAGCCGTTGCGCACGACACGGAAATGAATATTTGAAGGAATAATTCCTGTTGCTACCTCTTGTCGTCGCACGGCACACTGCCAAAGGGGAAGCGTGGAGCCAGGCACTGGCCAGGAGTGGTGGTAACGGTAAACTTTTCACACCTTCCCGGCCCGGAACGCCCCAAACGATACCCGGGCTCTCGAAGTGCTGCGGCTGTGGAAAAGGACGCCCGCGAACAGGGACTACCCCTGTTTGTGTTCGCTTCGCTTCCGGTGGGATAACATTACCTGGTTCGCATAATAGACTCGTACTCGAACACGTCTCCGGGAACGAGGAAGGGAATGACGGTACCGTGTATATCGATGATGTTTGATGTGGAGAAGATGATGATGCAGCAACAATTTCAAACCGGATCAGGGCGCTTACACAGTGCGGTATGGGAGTTTGAGTCGATGTCGATGTCGAACAGCGACGAAAAGAGACGAAAAGCGCCTTCAGACGTTAGCATGCCAGGCATAAGTATGACGATTAGAACGTTGCTAGCAACAAAGCATGTTTGTCTCGAAAGGAGGGAAAGGAAACATTTGCTCAATTCCCCCACCGAATACACGAATACAGGTGTCCTCTGTTAGGCTTTTCCAGCTACGGTACATGAGAGAAAAAATGCCTTTCAGTGTTGTCTTCTAGAATGATTTGCCTGATACTGGTATGGGATGTGCCGAACGACAAAAGAAGTTCCTTTCATACTAATTCGCCACGGCCGTGGAAAAAAATGCTCGGTATCCGTCCTCGATGGGTGCATCTTGTCATGCAAAACCATGACCCAGGTTCCTGCTAATTGACTTTTATGTTGCTCAATTGGCTATTATTGTTTGCTCATTGAGTTATGGTGCGTGTAAGATGAACGTGGGATAATTTACGGACTTGCCTGCCTGTTGGGATGGTTTCGTTTAATTTATCGCTTACATAAATGACACAAGTAATTATATTTTATGTTAGAATTTCAGTTCCTATGTGGAAACCCCTCTTATAACATGATCCTATAAATTAAAGTGCGCTCATTTGATTTGTAATAGTAATAATTTTTTTCAATACATAACGTTAACGATTTTTGTACTCTAAATGTTGGAAGTTAAGTGAATGTGTACTGTAAGATGCATACTCTAAGGCCATTTAACATGTACATTTGATCATCCCAATCCCATTAAACTAGCTGGCTGTTGTGCAAATGCAATTATAAATTTAACGTTTGTTTTACAAACTGTTCAAACTAAAAGCAGCATACTACAAAAAGAACAAAATACAACCATCTTTGCGCTTTCCATCCGCTGTGTAGCATTTATCCTCCTTCCTCAAAACAATACCACCTCATCAATCATGGCAATGGTTCGCAAGGAAAATTGCCATAAACTTTATCACACCTTCATCAGTATCCTGCCCGTGTCCCATCCCGCATGAGGCGATCCCTCACAGAATGTGTGACACATCGAACGAACGCAGGGCAGAACAAACCGCACACAGGATCGGCTGCACCGCCTCAAGTGCATTGGATGCTGTTGTCGCTTTGCCATTGTCCAGAGCACCTGCACCGAGTGATTGAGAGCTGGGTGCAGAAAAAAAAACAAAATCATCAACAGCAACAACAACTGTCGAAATGAAATGACTTTTCTATCCTGCCGTAGCAGCAAAAAAAAGAAAAAAAAACAGAACCGTGAGAAAGTTTTTTCCCTTCCAAAAAATCGGCATTCTGTTGTTTTGCTGCTATTCTACTGCTGCTTTTCTATTTCGACCGTCGTGCTCGTCTCTAGTAGGCGAATCTGCTTTGTTTGCTCGCCGTATGTGCGCTTCATTCATGCGCTCTGATGGATTCGATCCTTTTTCGAGCACATCCTGGCCTATCCACTGGTCGGGTTTCGATTCGATTTGCTAAATTGTGTAGCTCGGATGGATTGAAGCAAACATCGGGGGAAACACGGTCCTATGCAAACAACGTCTCAGGACGCATACGGTAGCTCATCGTTCATCGAGCATCAGCGAGACCTCAGCCATGTGTTTTGCAATCAATGTTCTCTTAAATGCGATCTTTCTTTGTGAAATGGTTTGAAAAACAGAGTTTAAATTTTGCAACATTTGTTGCAATTATTTTTGCTCATATTTCACACACATTCATGCACACAGCAGTGGAAAGAAATCGATTACGTCTTTCCAGGATATTTCTCTCACATTCTCTTCACTCCACACTCATATATCAAATGTCAGTTTTCTACTTTCTAAAGCACTGTAAAAAAATAAAGCTTTCTCCTCTGTTTGTTCCTGCCAATATTTGCTGCTGTCCGCATCCTTTGCTCTCTTTCGTTCATTAATTTATCTGCGTTTTTTTTTACTTTCCTTCTGATGTCATTTCATGATCGCTTCTCTTCCACTTTAATAATCACCGTTCGTTTGCTCTATTTCATGAGCGTTGCTTTCTTTCGTTCTTTTTTAATTGCTTTCGTGGTCTTCTTCTTTTGTGCAGCGACACCACTGCCAACACCACTGAGCCTCATGTTCACCATGTGTGTGTGTGTGTGTGTGCAGCATACATACAGTCGAGAGAGATAGAACAGGAGAGAAAGAGCGTACAAGATCGAACATTTTCTTTAGATTGCTGCTAGACTGTTGCTGTAAC